>JAOWBW010000725.1:965546-1075148 GCA_026119855.1 Campanula takesimana
AACTCTTTTTAGAACACTGACTATGATGGTGAAAATGCATTACCAACCCTGTTATCTATTTTTGAACTCTTGAGTTTTTCAAATATATAATAAAATATGAAGAAAAAAAAAGGTACTCCATTGTTTCGCATTGGTTCATATAAGGGTTAATGACAATTTAGGGCCTGAACTCCAGGGGGTGCGTCTAAAAGGGGCCTGGGTTTTTTTCCCCGCTAGATCAGGGCTCAATATCTAAATTTTTCGGCAGTTAAGGGCTTTTTGACGGAAATCGTTAGAAAAGTCAGTTAGTGTCATGTGCATGGCACGTGATCGACTAAAATGGATGGATTTGTAATAAAAAAATTTGTCAAAACAAACTGTAAATTTTAAATTTTAAAATTTGAAGGGTTAAATCTAAAACAAAACCTACCCCTCTTCTCCCTTTAACGCATCATCTTCCTCTCCCTTCTCATTCCAACGCATCATCTTCCTCTCCTCTCTCCGGCGAAATTTTCCCTTCCCCACCTCGGCGTCCACTCCCCTTACTCCGGCGATGATCTGTGGCAGCCAGCTGTGATCTCCGGCGGCATGAGATGCGGAAAAGGCTGCCGGAATTCTATGATGTTCCTGGTGCTTTTGACTGCTCGAATCAGGTCTGATGGCGACTTTTTTAGCACCATTCTCTTCGTCCAGTCAGGGCGCCCCTGTGGTGTTCGACTCGCCGGAATGCCGTCGGCGAACGACGGCGGTGAAAGGGGACTGCGGCTAGACGGAGGCCACTTGCGGCAAATCTGAAGGCTAATGAAGGTGGTTTTGGTCGAGATGGATTCGGCTTCTCTAAGGAGTCAGATCTAGTCCCCTTCAACTGCAGAAATGAGTTTTTTTCTGGATGTTGAATTTGGAAGAACAAGACAAGTTTTGGTTTGATTTGGTTCCCACCTCTTCTGAAAACAGCCTCGAATCTTATTTGATTCGTTGGGTTTGTTTGTTCAAAAACTTAAGTTGTGTTTTCGGATATAAAAATCCCATGTTTGTTCAATTTCTTGCCAGATTGTCGAATTTATGACTGAGGTTTATGGATTTGGTTTCTGGGTTTTTGATATTAGATCTAGTTTTAACTGTTGCTATACATCGTCATCATCATCAAATTCGCCTTAGTTCTTGTTCAATTGGTAGTAAAGGGTGATTTTGGAACTAATTTGAGTTTCTGTTAATTTAATTGCGCTCAATTGAAGAATCATGACGTTCTGATTCCATGCATGTAACTAATGATTAATTTTGGTAGGTAATTGAAATGTATATGGCTTAGATCTGATTCACCTTCAGGGTTTTGATCTGGGTGTCCAATTGCTTTTTGATCTGGTTGTTATTTGATTACTCGGCTCTTTGTTAATTTGGGTTGATTTCTCTGTTAATTTTCGGTGGTGGTTGTGGTGGTTGCAACAGGTGGATGGTGGTAGCTATGGTGGTTCTAAGTGGTGGAGGTGTTGGATGGTAGTGAACGGTGGTGGCTATGGTGGCTATGGTGGTTTGAAGTGGAGGATGGGTGGGTGTTCATGAAGATGATGAGAAGGGAAATGTAAAATATTGTTAATAATTATTTTTATTTAATAAACAGGGTGAGCTTGATGGGAATAATTTTATTTTATTTTTTGTAAATACTAAATAGTGATAATTACTTTATGCTGTTTTAAATTTGGTGAATGTAAAAAGTAATTTATTATGCTCATAGAATAAAATTTAAATTTATTTATAATTTTTTTTATTTTAAATTTATTATTTAGAAAATAATCTAAATCCTTTTATATTTAATATAGCTATTAGATTAATTTGTTTAATAATTTTAATTTTTTTAATAATTTTTTTTTATATATTATAATTACTTATTTTATTATAACTTGATTATTTAGAAAAATGATTATTTTTTAGAAAAAATATTGATTTCATTTTTAAACCTTTTGAGTTTCAAAATTTTCACTAAATCCCTTACTAACTAATATCATTACAAATCCATCCATTTAGTCGATCACGTGCTATGCTCATGGCACTTAACTGACTTTTCTAACGATTTTTGTTGGTCCCAAAGACAAAACAAGGGTATGAAAAGAGGCTAGAGGAGGGGGGGTGAATAGCCTATTTAAAATTTCAACCATTTTTCAAAATTCAACCAAGTGCTTACAATCTTGAATTTGCGGTCAAGTAAAAACCACACGGTCAAGGTGTAATATGCACAGCGGAAGTTTTCGATGGAAATAAGATAGAGTTGGTTTTGACTAAAATCTCTAAGGAACACCAGCACTCACGGTCAACCAGGTTGCGGTCAAGTGAGTCCGGTCAAGGTAAGTGTGCGGTCAAGAGATTTGCGATCAAGAATGGTTGAGTTTGAAAGTTGTTGTCTTGGAAGTTTTGGCAAATGATAAGTTAGTCAGATTTTAACTTATGCAATATGGAGAACATACAAACACAATTCACAACAGTTCATAAATCTGAAAGATCAAACACTAAACGATAGACAAGATTAATATGAACAATAAAGAACAAGATGAACAATACTTGAAAATAAATTGCAGAATTGTAAAAAGTAGTAAGTAAATGACACAAGTATTTAGAAATGTTCGATCTGTTAAAAGATCTACGTCCTTTACCAAGATGGTCAGTCTTGGATTTTGAATGGAGGTATATATTGATTCTTGTGTGTACAGATTACAGAGATGAAGTTTTGAATCAACACCTACTTTCTATGAAGAATAAATCCTAGACTTAGACCAGTGTATCCCTTTTGATGCAATCTATGTGATTGATCAATTGGGGTGAGTGTGTGTAAGAATCAGAAGCTCTTTAAAATCTATATGATTTAGAGCCTAAAGAATCTTGCGTGTTGCAAGGCTTGAGATGACTTGAATGTTGCTGGAGATCTTTGAAGGTTTGAAGGTGAGCACTTGAAGATTCAAAGGATTTTGGAAATATTGAGTATGATCTTCAATCACCAAGTATTTCAACAGCAATTTCTCTTTTTGAATCTCAACAATGTTCAATGAAGAACTTAAGGGCTATTTATAGCCTTGAATGAGAAAATAGTTATTAGAATTACTTGGGCTCCAAGTTGAAGGACAATGAGCTGTTGAATTCTGATTGGAGCTCAAACTGAGTTTGTCATTTTTGCAGATAAGAGGTGGTACCACTTAGATGAATTCAAATTTGAATTACTTGGGGTCCAAGTCCTGCAAGTTCTAAACTAACCATAGTTGGACCAAGGTTAAGTTTGAACAAACTTGGGTTACTGGATAACTTCTTCACTTGCGGTCAAGGCATCACGGTCGAGAGATTTCCGGTCGAGTGGTCTTCCATGGTCAAGTGAATTACCACGGTCAAGGAGTTCTCACGGTCAAGGACTTGACCACTAAATTTTCAGATTTAGAAATTTTTTAAGCCCTATCAATCTAAAGCCTATACTACTAAAGTGGACTATTCTAGAAATGAAGTTTAACATTTCTTACAATACATCCTAAAGTCCACAAAAGATAAAATTAGGTCATGGGATCAATCAAATCTAGGTAATAGGAGTGGTTTATAAATAAGCATACCCAACAATTTCTGTCAAAAAGCCCTTAACTGCCGAAAAATTTAGATATTGAGCCCTGATCTAGCGGAAAAAAAAACCCAGACCCCTTTTAGACGCAACCCCCTGGAGTTCAGGCCCTAAATTGTCATTAACCCTTTATATATGGCACGCTATACAAGATTGCCACATAAGGCTGTAAACGAGCCGAGTCGAGCTTTGGGGTGTCGAGCTCGAGCTCGTTTAAAACTTATCGAGCTCGAGCTTTTATCGAGCTCGAGCCCACTTGCTTGTTCGAGCTCGAGTCGAATCGAGCTCGCGAGCTGCTTGCGAACAACTCGAGTCATTATCGAACTTGAGTTTTAACGAGCCGAGTTCGAGCTTAGACATTTTTAAAGAAAAATATGGTCTTAACGAGCTTATTGAGCCGAGTTTGAGCCGTTCGAAAACAAAAATTCAATTTTAATGAGCTTATCGAGCCGAACTCGAGCTTTTAACGAGCCGAACACGGAACGAGCTTGACAATCGCTTCGAGATCGACTTGAGCTACACCTCGAGCTCACTCGAGCTCGAGCTTTCACGAGCCGAGCTCGAGCCAGCTCGGTTCGTATAACAGCCCTATTGCCACAGTAACGATCTAAGGAATTTTTTTTCCATCCCCTAAATGTTTCTAAATAAATGCTTAAATTTATAGACTTTTGTCTTAACTTGATGTCAATTTTGGAAAGTGACTAAATCTGTTTTAACATACAAAAACTTGAATGTCTAAATTTTTGGGAGGTGAATAAATCTGTTTTAACTTGCGAAAGTCGAATTTATGCTTAGACTTGCTATTAAAATAAAGTCAATCTTACGGAAAACTTGTGTTACACCAGACGAAAAAAAAGTTTTTCATAAGTACCTGTTCAAATATTTTAAAGTGTTGGTTCTAATATTATAAAATGCCAAATTTCAAAATGACGCTTATAAACATTCAAAACGACACTTCTAACGTTTGCTAAAGAGTGCCAGTGGTATTGTTAATGATTGCCGGTTTTAGTGTTAAATTGTATCTGTTGTAGTGTTAAGGATTGCCGGTTGTAGTGTTCAATATAGCCGGTTGAATAGTTAAAATATTGTCGGTTTATTGTTGATAAGTGTCGGTTATAGTATTAAAATGTGCCAGTTATAATGTTGAAAAGTGCTAGTGAGTTTTTTTATTTCCGATTATTTAAAAAAAATGTCTCCGCATTTTGAAAATATGCTTCACATTAAAATGAGCGTGAAACACGTTTTTCACCCTAAAGTAATGAGGTGAGGTTATAGTATGAAGGTGTTTGTGAGTATCAATAGCAGCATAAAATATATTAAGTGAGTTAGTTGACGTGAGTATTACGATTTAATTTTGAAAAATTATCTTTAGCACAAATAAATACTGATAATTTTTCATGTTTCAAATGAGAAGATGATAGTACAATCCATCGTAATGCTATGCATTGTAAAAAGGACTAATTGCAATTTAGTTACCTGAGTTTTACACGAAGTTGCAATTGGTTATTATATTTTTCAAAGTTGCGATTCGACTCTTGAGTTTGCTGAACCGGAGCAATCAGGTGTAAAACTCGTTATTTAGTTAAAAAAACTAATGAAATGTATATCATGTGCGAAACATGTGACTTTTATTGAGGGCAAATATGTCATTCTCACTTGTAAATGAATCTCACTTGCAAATATTTTAGTTTCAAGTGTTAAAAATAAAAGATTAGGGGTCGAAATATAAATATGCCTTCATCTTCAACCTTTAGCATAATCCCCCACCACCCAAAACAACCACCATCTACCCACCACCACCTTCGCTATCATCAAACCTAGAAACAAGCCATCATACCCGGAGTTTACTATAATGAAAACACATTTTGACATTTAAGTCCTTAAATGTCAAAATGAAAACACAAATGAAAACACATTTTGACAGATTTTATTGTCACGCAAGATGGGTGAAAATAAATATGTAGATTATGCATAAAATTAAGTGAACATCTAGGAACATATTTTTATGGGTTAAGAAGAGTTTCCAGTTTACAAATCTAAAAATTTCCATGTATATATTTTACTATAATTATTGCAAAACAGAGCATCCCTTCATAATGCTTCATGAGCAGATTTTTGTTACTTCAAATTTGAAGTCCAAAATCAAGACAAATGAATGAAGATTGTAGAGGTTTCTGCAAATAGGTAAAGAAGAATTAGTGGTAGCAAACAAAAGTGTATGTGATATAAAAAAATAAACAAAAATAGAACCTTAAAGAAACAATTTGTAAAACAATGAATCTTACAACTTTGAACAACTACAATTTCAAAAGTATCCATGTGGGTAGCTACAAGAAATAAAAACATAACAAAATTAATAAAGCTCACAAATTTTCATCAACACAATCAATCAAAAATATCACACAAACAAAGATAAAAGAAATACAACAACAACAAAAACAAACTTTCTTTCTCATATTTATACTAGGGATTAACCCGTGCTTCGCACGGGTATTTTCTTTTGTGCGTGCATATTTATAATTACATTATATAATTATTAAATATTTTAAATAAATACAAATAAATTTAAAGATATACTCGCTCCGTCCCACCTCACTTGAGACCTAAGAGATCGGCACAATAACTAAGGAAAAAGAATAAAATAAAGAAAATGTGTGGTAGAAAATGAAGAGAGAGAATGAGTGGGTCGGTTAGATTGAATATAAAATTATAAAAAGAATGCCATTTTGGGGAGTTTCAAGTGAAGTGGGACGGACCAAAATAAAAATAAGTCTCAAGTGAGATGGGAAGGAGGGAGTATATATTTACTTGTGAATTTTTAATAATAGTAGAAATAGTTTAGTTACTATAGAATAAAATAGATATTAAGATTGGTTAATAGTACTGGTTAAGAATAACTTTATAATTTTTTAAAGAATTTACTTCGTTTGTCTCATAATGATGTCAATTTCTACTCTTAATCGATTGAGAAAATAATATTTTAATTGTAGTTAACATTATTGTAATTATGAGCTTAAATAGTAAATTAAAAGATAATGGTTACCTAAGTAGTACTCCCTCCGTTCCACAGTAAGAGTCCTACCTCTCAAATGCACGGAGAATAAGAAATGGTGGAAGTGACTTAAGTGTTGTGAGTGTAAAAGTAAAGTGGGAGAGAGAATGAGTGGGAGGGAATATTAAATTTATTGATGTTGTGAGTATAAAAGTAAAGTATGAGAAAGAATGAGTGGGATGAATAGTAAATATTTTTGGCCATTTTAGGAAAGCGACTCTTACTCTATGATGTACCAATTTAAGGTTTTTACTTTACTTTATTACCTAAAATGGAAAGTGGGTCCCACTTGTCATTCTCACAACAAAAACTCCCTACCCACTTTCTCTTTCCTACTTTACTTTTCATACTCACAACAATTAATTTTTCTTAATATCCGTGCAAAATCAAAGTAAGAACATTAATTTGAGACGGAGGGAGTAATAATTTTTTTATATAATTAACTATTATAATTAAATAATACTATTATTAGTATTAGTTATCTTATACTGTATAATAACTTTTACATTTAACCAATACTATTAATATTAATAGTTATCTTATATAGTTAACTACTATAGTTAACTAATAATATTAATAGTAATAGTTACCCTTTATAGTAACTATTATACTTAACTTATAATATTAATAGTAATAGTTATTTTATATAGTTAACTATTATAATAAACTAATACTATTAATAGTAATAGTTAACTAGTATAGTAACTATTACAATTAATTAATATTATTAGCTAATAATAAGAGAAAAATGAAAAGTCACCTAATTAAAATGCTATGGATGATGTGGCACCACCAAAAGCAAGAGTTACCCAAAATTTGTCCACATGGCACCACCTAAAGACTCTACCTTGACTTTTAATATATATAGATTTTCATGCAAAGACTATATGCATTCTTTTATTAAAAGTGATTAAAAAGTATTTATATTGCTAATTAGAGAGTTGAAGGAAAGGAAACTAAAAAGACATGCACAAAATTCATTCAAACATAAATACTCATATACCTTTCAAATTCTTAGGTGGTTATGTATGAATGTTTAAAGTAATAAACGTCTAATGTATGACCTTTCACAATCCAAACGGGTCTATGTGTGTATATGTAGTGTTAAATTTAATAATTAACATGTAATGTAATTATTATAATTAATTAATGATTACCTAGTAATATTAATAGTAATTTTAAAAGTTATTAAAAGGTATATATATTTCCATGCAAAGATTGTATGCATTCTTTTATTAAAAGTGATTAAAAAGTATTTATATTATTAATTAGGGAGTTGAAACAAAGGAAACTAAAAAGACATGCACAAAATTCATTCAAACATAAATACTCCGATATCTTTCAAATTCTTGGGTGGTTATGTATGAATGTTTAAAGTATCTCTTAATGAATGTCTAATATATGACCCTCCACAATCCAAACGGGTCTATTTATGTATATGTAGTGTTAAATATAATAATTAACATATATAATGTAATTATTATAAATAATTAATACTATTAATAAAAATAGTTAACCCATAAAATAATTATTATAACTAATATTATTAATTATAAGTTTTACTTTACATAATAACTAATGATTAACTAGTAATATTAATAGTAATTTTAAGTTTATATAATGATTATTATAATAAAAAAATATTTTGTTAATGGTAATAATTTATGTATATAGTAACTATTATTTTTAACTAATAGTATTAATAGTAATCTTTAACATATATTATAACTATTATTATTAAATAATACTATTAGTAGTATGGGAAGGGCTAATACCACTACAAAAAATACTTTTCCACTACAACACTAATGAAATTATAACAATGTGACAAAATTACCCTTTTCTTATTAGAAGGCTTTTTCAAATTTAGTATCTAATCTTTCCTTGTTGAATTATACATATTCCTAAGTGGTTTTTCCTCTAGGGCCCTCCCCACCCAAATGTTATTCTATTTAAAGGAGAGGCCCTTTTCAAATCCCAAATAAGGAGCTCTTTTAAGATGATATTTCCACATACACCCCTCAGCTTCGTTGACCAGTCAACAAAATTAGCTAAATACCTAAACTACCCCCGCCCTCAAACAAAATCCTAGCCTCCCCCAGTCCATTCCCATTTTTATCTCTCTCTAAAAACACTCCATCTCTCTCTCTCTCTCTGCGGCTCCCTCTTTTACTCCGGCGACAGCGACGGCGGCGGTGGAGGCAATGTCGGCGGCAGCGGTGATCCTATCTTCAGCAACCGCTCTCTTTCTCTCTCTACCTAACCGATGACATTTTCCGGCTACCTGGTTGCCGTCTTTCTCATCTCCAATCCGACTGATCTTGCCCGAATGCTCCAGATCTGACTTCGTTTTCATATGCTTCATCATCATCGCAACTCCGGCGAGCTTCCTCATCACAGATCGACCAGATCTGGTCGGGATGCTCCAGATCGGGTTATGTCATCACCTACCTCGGTTACCGCGCCATTGCCCATTACCTTCGCAATTCCGGCGACACCGACACACTGCCTTCTTCCTCCAGCTACACTGTCTTCCATATAGTCGTCGACCAGGTCGCCCTACTCGATAATCTAGGATTGGACTAGGTACTTCTCGTCGGCCACGATTGGGGCGCCTTTATGGCTTGGTATTTCTGGGTGTTAAGGCCTGACCAGATTAAGGCTTTGGTTAACTGATTACTTGTGGAATGAGGACTCATTCAAACATTTTTGTTGATTAACAATGTTGAGTACTTTATCATTCCTCAATTATTTTGATTGGCAATAATAGATTACTGAAAAGCTTAATCAACCAGTGTTCACTGTGATTATCGTTATCACTTGCACAATGGACTGCGTTCCTCTAACCGAATAATATTATATTGGTCTTATCAATCACTTATAAGAGTTGATTTGATCGAATAATGGAGTATATTTTTTTCTTAAAAGTTGAAAAAAGATGATTCGTATATGTTAATTATTGATCCTGTATGTCAATTATAAGTGTTTACCCGGGATTTGACAAAATAATAATATATGTTTTTCTTAAAAGTTGAAAAAAGTGATTTGTTTTTACTCTTCTATGTTAATTATTGGTTTTATATGTCAGTTATAAGACTTTGACCAGGATTTGACCGATTAATATTTTTAATTTTTTAAAAAGTTGAAAAAAGTGAAAAAAAAAGTGGACTCGTATATGTTAATTATTGGTCTTATATGTCAGTTACAAGAGTTTGACCGGGATTTGACCGAATAATATTATGTTTTTTTCTTAAAAGTTGAAAAAAGTGAAATAATCGACTCTTATATCTTAATTATTGGTCTTATATGTCAGTTATAAGAGTTTGACCGAGATTTGACCGAATAAAATTATTTTTTTTTCTTAAAAGTTGAAAAAATCGACTCTTATATGTTAATTATTGGTCTTATATGTCATTTATAAGAGTTTGACCGGGATTTGACCGAATAAAATTATATATTTTTCTCAAAAGTTGAAAAAAAATGAAAAAAACGACTTTTATATGTTAATTGTTGGTCTTATATGTCAGTTATAAGAGTTTGACCGAGATTTGACTGAATAATATTATTATTTTTTCTTAAAAGTTGAAAAAATCGACTCTTATATGTTAATTATTGGTCTTATATGTCATTTATAAGAGTTTGACCGGGATTTGATCGAATAAAATTATATATTTTTCTCAAAAGTTGAAAAAAAATGAAAAAATCGACTCTAATATGTTAATTGTTGGTCTTATATGTCAGTTATAAGAGTTTGTCCGAGATTTGACAGAATAATATTATTATTTTTTCTTAAAAGTTGAAAAAATAGACTCTTATATGTTAATTATTGGTCTTATATGTCATTTATAAAAGTTTGACCGGGATTTGACGGAATAAAATTATATATTTTTCTCAAAAATTGAAAAAATCGACTCTTATATGTTAATTATTGGTCTTATATGTCAGTTATAAGAGTTCGACCGAGGTTTGACCGAATAATATTATATTTTTTTTCTTAAAAGTTGAAAAAATCGACTCTTATATGTTAATTATTGGTTTTATATGTCATTTATAAGAGTTTGACTGTTGTTTGACCGAGTTTGACCATATTTGACCAAATAATATTATTATTTTTCTAAAAAAATGAAAAAAAATGATTTTTTTTACTCTTATATGTTAATGGGGCTTGGACTCTAGGGCCCCTAAGCCCAGATTCAAACCCAAATAAGGAAAATCCAGATGAAAAATTCCTCATACACCCCTCACTAGCAAAAAGATGCAATAAGACTAAAATGCCCTCATATCTCCTCCCACCCCTCACCAGCAAAAAGATGCAAGAAGACTAAAATGCCCTCATATCTCATCCCATCCTTACTTTTTTGGTCAAATCCTAGTCAGCTCTTATAACTTACACATAATTATATATAAGAGTCAAAAAAATTAATTTTTTCATTTTTTTTAGAAAAAAAAAATTATTGTTTTGGTCAAACTCGGTCAAACCGAAGTCAAACTCTTATAACTAACACATAATTAACATATAAGAGTAAAAAAAAAACTTTTTTTATTTTTTTAGAAAAAAATATTAATAATATTTGGTCAAACTTGGTCAAACGATAGCCAAACTCTTATAACTAACACATAAGAGTAAAAAAAAACACTTTTTCCATTTATACTAAAAAAAAATAACAATTTTTTTGGTCAAAGTTGGTCAAACTGCAGTCAAACTCTTATTACTTACACATAATTATCATATAAGAGTTACAAAAAATACTTTTTTTCATTTTTTTACAAAAAAACTATATATTTTTTTTGGTCAAACTCGGTCAAACAGCAGTCAAACTTTTATAACTGACACATAATTAACATATAAGAGTAAAAAAAATTGTTTTTTTCATTTTTTTTGGAAAAAATATTAATAATATTTGGTCAAACATGGTCAAACATGGTCAAACTGTAGTCAAACTCTTATAACTAACACATAAGAGTCAAAAATTTCACTTTTTCCATTTTGTTTACAAAACTAATAATAAATGTTTTGGTCAAAAAGCAGTCAAAATCTTATAACTAAGACATAATTATCATATAAGAGTTACAAAAATTAATTTTTTTTCATTTTTTACAAAAAAATAATAATTTTTTTAATCAAATTTGGTCAAACATGGTCAAATGACAATCAAACTCTTATAACTAACACATAAGAGTAAAAAAAAACACTTTTCCATTTTTTACAAAAAAAAATATTTTTTGTCAAACTTGGTCAAACAGCAGTCAAACTCTTATAACTGACTCTTATAAGAGTCAAAAAGTCTTATAAACATTAATAAGACTTTTTGCTCGAACAAAACTGAAAAGTCTCACGAACATGGTCTGAACCTGATCATAAGACTAAAGTCTTATTAAACCCATTTTGATACAAATGAACATGTTTTAATGAGATTGAAAAGTCTTATGAACAGTTTCAATAAAACTTTTAGTCTTATGAACACAGGTTTCAAATGAACATGTTTTAATGAGACTGAAAATAACTCTTATAATACATATTATTAGTCAGCAAAGTCTTATAAACAGATTCAATAAGACTTTAATCTTATGAACAACTTAAAATAATACTTTAGTGTAGAGGCTTATATTTTTTTTTCAAAAAAAAAACTTCTAAAACGTTTAAACCCAAAAGTAGTTGGTACACCTCATATAACCATAAAGAGATGAAATGGAGAGTATTTTAACTCTTGCTTTTCTTAAGGTTAAAAGGTGAAATAGTAATTTTCGTGTGTAAAGTATTTGTATACATGTACTAGGATAGAGAAGTGGAGTATAGTGAATGTTAACAAATGTAGATTCAAAGTTTGAACAGGAAGTGGTTTCTGTCATACTTTTGCTTTTCCTAAACAAGCCAACAGACAAGGTATTTCATAGACTTAATGCACTTTTCAATCTGCTCTCTCAACCCCGTTCCCAACTATCTGAATGATGAAGAACTTCGCACCTGAAAGTCCAAAGAGTTGTTGAGTAGCTGGTTACAATAGAACTGGATCATTCTGGACAGATTTGAAGTAGATCAACACCGGATCTGGAATTTAATTTTTAATTTGGTCGATCGGAGATACGTGGTCTAAGTTCGTGTGCGCAGTTGGTGCGAAAATGAAGGGAGTTCGTCCGATTTGATAGAGTTTGGCCGGAGAAGAAGCTCTCGCCGGCGGTGACTTCATTGGAGAAGGATCTAGAGAGGGGTGAGAGGAGATATGAGGGCATTTTAGTCATCTTGCATCTTTTTGCAAGTGAGGGGTGTTTCTGGTATTTGTGATCTGTTGAATCCTTATTTATAATATAAGTTGGTAGTGAGGGGCCCTAGAGTCCCAAGCCCTATTCCTAATCAATTCCAGCTCATTATTACAAACTGAATATGCATAATTTTCTTTTTTCCATTTTGAAACAATATTTAGTCATTTAATATAGCAGTAAAAAAAAAAAAATTATTTTTTATTTAGTTTATTCCTTATAAAATTACTTAATTTATTGGTTTTTTTTATTTGAGAAGTAAAAAAAATAAAAAAATAAAATTGTATACCTAATTTTATTTAACTTTTTTTAAAGCAACAAAAAGAAGTAAAAAATAAAAATATTATACGCATCACTTATAAAATTACTATTTTGTTTTCCTTAAATCTTTGTTTTTTACCACTATATCACTCATTGTTTCAAAATTAAAAAATAAAAATTAAAAAAAATCTACAAATTCAGTTTGGACTATTCAGCAGAAAGGTAATTGATGTGATAATAATGTGGGTATAGTTAAAGAAGGAAAGCACAAAAATTAAATCTGAAAAATGAATGCATGGTTTAACTACACTATCTGCTAATACTGAAGAGGGTAATTTTGTCATAAAGTGATAATTTTATTAATGATGTAGTGGAAAAGCATAATTCGTAGTACCAATAGCCCCTCCCTAGTAGTATTAGTCAACTTACATAGTAACTATTATGATTAACTAATATTATTAATAGTAATAATTAACATATATACTAAACTATATTATTTAACTATTAATAGTAAACTATAATAGTTAGCTATTATAATTATTATTATAAGTATTAGTTTCTATAATAGTTAACTATAATAGTTACCTTATATAGTAGCTAATATTATTAACTAATACAATTAGATAAGAAACAAAAATTGAAAAGTCACTTGTTTATGAACGGGGCGTTGATGTGGCATCACCAAATGCAAGCTTCCTCCATAGTTCGTCCACGTGTCATCACCATAACCATCTTCACAAACTTTAATATATATATATATATATATATATATATATATATATATATATATATATATATATATATATAAGATTTGATTAATAAAATTTAATTAGTGAAAAGTCACACCTTTAATGCACGCCCTACTTAGTCTACACTCGTATTCTATATATATAAGAGCATGAGCTATATTAGATACTTATATATTCTTATAGAAGACTCTTCTATTCATATATGCTTTCTATAGAACTTATGTAAAGAGAAAAGTAATTCAAAAAAAGTACCTAGTATCGTACCTATTGTTATTAACTAATATTAGTACCTAGGTAGCCGAATGTCAAAAGAGTTTGGAATTGAAATAGTCAACTTACATGGAAGCCTCACAATCAAGATAAACCATTTAGTTGCTTACGTGTCATACTCAGGGTTGGTTTCACCAACTTTAAAATACTATAAGTATAGATTATATTCTTCTAATGTCAATAGATATATGACATGTTACACAATCATAGATTTGTATATATAGTTATTGATCAATAGTAAGTTCTATAGTCCTATAATAAAAGCTAATGAATTTCTATAATGAACTAAACCTATTCCTTATCCTACTAATTATGTTATAATGTCAGGTACTTATTCTTATTAGACTAATCATTATCATCTAGAATAGTTAATTGTATATACACCATGCATATGTACATTGCATAGTTAACTACAATAGGAACATTTGCATAGATACATTGTCAATCTAACTATACAACTTACATATTTTAAACATACTTATACCCATAACTATGCATGTAACCTAGTTAGTGACTAATTAGCAAGATCCGAAAAGTCTAAGCAGTTATGCCTCTAATCCAACGTGGGATCATTATAAGCAAGATAAACCAAATACATGATGAGGTGTCATTCCCCAAGGTGAGTTTGACCTACTTTAATATACTATAAGTATAGATTTCCTCTTCTTTTTTGTTATTGTTGCTCCTTTTTCAGAATTTAGTTTATACTCCCAGTAGGTTCTTAGTTTTTTTGCTGTTTTTCTGAAGCAACTTTGAGCAATAATTATTGGTTAATTCAATTATCGTAATAAAGATCTAAAAATTGTTATTTATAGTATTTATAATGGTGTACCAATAAAAAAAAATAAAATTTTCATCGCTTGCTCAAAGTTCCTTCAAATAAGCTTCTAAAAAAAATTAAAAACCTTAAACTGGGACAAAAGTAAAAACCTTAAACTGGGACGGATGTAGTAATCTTTTTGAGGGGTTGAGAAAGTTGGATAGTGTAAGTATAACATAATTATGCATTAAACTACTAAACTACTGTAATCGAGCTTAATTTACTGTACATTACAATGGTTATAATGGTACAACATTGTCATGCCTAGGATCTATGGATTTCTTTTTCTTTATTTTTTCACGTACTCCCTTTTGTCTCCAAATGATTTTTCGTTTTTTATAGCAATAATTTTAAGTTAATTT
Source organism: Campanula takesimana (assembly GCA_026119855.1). NCBI lineage: Eukaryota > Viridiplantae > Streptophyta > Magnoliopsida > Asterales > Campanulaceae > Campanula > Campanula takesimana. Next base: position 980,887 of record JAOWBW010000725.1, read on the forward strand.
AATTATTCTAATAAAAATTTGAAATTTATTATTGATATACCTTCATACATACTACCAATAACAAATTTTTTCATCAAAATAGTTAAATCAACCAAAATTGTTGCTCAAATATAGGCATAACAAAAAAAGAGGGATATTGTTCTGGAATGGCGGTAGGGGCGAGCATGGTATAAGACAATTCAGTATTGAGGATAATATCCCTACCAAAGCGTATATCTTCGGTGCGCAAAGTTTTGAACCGTGACAACTCGATTTTAAATGGTATGGTTCTTATTGTTCTCAGTTTTGAGATTGATCGGTTCAAGATATAATTCGGTTACTCGACAATGATGCTGAAGCTTGAGCTAACAAGTCTAAAAAAAAAATCAAGTAATACTAATAAATTAACACTTAAATAAGTAAACTCTAATTTATATATGAGGAAATTATAAGGAAACAAGATTGAAACGAGCTTTACCTACAACAATCAAGAAATCGAGTTAGAAACAATTAGTTTGCTGCAACATGTATGGGTGAGATCCTATGGTGAGAAGAGGAGAATTCACCGAAAGGCGCGTGGCGGAAGGGGAAAGTGGATTGGGGTAGGGTGAGGATCTTTGCCGCACTAGGTACGGTTAGCGAGAGAGGAAGTCGAAGGAGCCAATGGGTGTTTGCTCTAATGATATGTCCTTTTAACTTCTATTATCCCAGTATATGTGTGTATATTATATATATATATATGTGTGTGTGTGTGTGTGTGTGTGTAATGATATAGTTTTAATTTATGTTCGGAACGGGATATCAGCTCGGTATATTATCGCTAAACCAAAACCAAACTAAAATTTTAGTTCTATTAAATTCAAATATCGTATACTTAATGGTATGCTCAGTTCTTCGGTTCGATTTTAGTACAATTTTCAGTATTTTCCGCATTTCTTGCACGCCTCTAAATAAATAAGGGTAAAAAAAAAATGGTACCTATCTTTAGGCTGATGCCCGCTTCAAGATCAGATTACGTAACCCGAATTGGGGCTTAACTTGGAGCAAAACCCCATTCAAATTTTGGAAATATACAACACTACCATGTATGGGCTTAAAGCCCAACAATCTGATGGCGTTGAACTTGTTCATTAGCCCAACGCATGCTGTTACTTCAGCCTATGGCATGGATGTACTAGAACATAAGATTAGAAGACCTACTTGCCCATTATCATAACTCATAACTCATCACTCCACTTTTATGTTCTCATTTTATCATTTTAGATATTTCATTTGAAAATTTTAATTTTCTAAAAACAAAATTTTATACTCCCTCCGTCCCAAAATGATCTTCACGTTTTGACTTTTCAAACTTTTTAAGGATATTACTTGCTTCACCAGCCATGTTTAGTTTATACAATTTTAAGCCTACATTGTAGAAATGTGAAAAACTTTTTGGGACAATGAAAAATGGCAAGTGAGAATATCATTTTGGGACGGCGAGAGTAACATTTATTTACTAATGAAACGCATTTGTCACAATAATTATCCACATGTTATTTTTTACTTCACTTTTTTTCTTTCCTTTATACTTGTACTAACTGCTTTAATTACACTTTTTTTAGTCTCCTTAAAAAGAAATATTAACTTTTCCAAGGGACTAATAGAGTATTCATCTGAGTGGGAATGACTTAAATACTGGTGTACCAGAAGTTTGTGATATTGTCATCCGTCTCATCACTTTATTTTAAATAATTTCAATCAAGGATTAGCAAAGAACAAATTCTTGATTGTGTTCTCCTTCTCGTATCGTCGAAAAAAAAAAAGATGAAAATAACCATGCTCTTGCAATTTAAACATGAGTTGTTGGACTTCTGATCGACCGGCACACTCATTTACTTTATTCTTCAGGCGTGTATATCATGGACTTGTTCTCTTGGTATTTCCCCTTTAGGCCATGTAGTATATCTAACGGTCGGCAATTTCTTTGTGACATATCGGAACATACACCTCTGATTTCATTAAGCTACCCACAAATGAATGACCCACCATAGATGTTGCAATTGGATGATTGTGAGCACCACACACTACTTCCAATTGCCATCACCTTCATGGTTGACTTTGTTGGGTTTTGAGCAAACATGCACAGCGGAATAAACCCAAAAAGTCTAGATCCGATCACGATGATTAAATTAATATGGAGATGAATTTAGAACACTAACCGTGACGGAGCTTTAAAATTCTGAGATCTTCAATCTTTGTTCTTCGCGCTTCTTCGAATCACGAACGTCGGAACGACCGCAAAACTTGGATCACGAACTTTGAAGGAGTTGATGCCAACGCCCTCTATGTTTATCCACACGCGAATGAATTTCAAGAACGATTCTTGAACCGGATTGCTAGACCCAATAGAAACTCTTTCTACTTTTAAGGCTATATGGAAAATCAATGTTCTTGTTCTTGAGGAAGAAGAAGAACTTGTTTTTCTCTCTCTCGGAGGCTCTCTAATTGATATGGAATCAATACATACTGATTAGGTCGTTGTTAGAGGTTTATATACTTATTAGTCCTAAACCGTTTAGGAGAAATAGGTTAAAAACCCGTCACAACACGAAATCAGTTTTTGGGCCCGAACAGGGCCTGCTCGGCCGAGTCCTTTAAGGTGCTCGGCCGAGCACCTTTGCTCCAGAAAATCTGACCTTCTGATTTCCTATGCTCGGCCGAGTCATATGAGGTGCTCGGCGAGCACCACCAGAATTCCGATTTTAGCCTTTTAAACAATTCGTCCTTTTGTGTGTGACCCCATAGGATTATATTAAGTTGGCAATTAGCCCAAACACATTTGTGCTCATAAATCATGAGCGGACTCTAGCAAGCCATCATGACTACCCAATTAATATAACTTGTATAAGTTCGTGAATCCTGATAGAACATATTACAATCTCTTTGTTTCACGATGTCTATTGAACGTAAGCCATGGTCAATGGTCAACTTACAATGTTCAATGCTTTCTCGATCCAGAGTGTATTGATAGTACAAATCTTATTTGAGCACGGCCATGCATTTCATCAACACCATTCTTCGAGTGGCCAAAGCTTGACATCTCTCTATTACGAGGAACAAATCCTTCTTGATTTATTACCTTTCCCTACATGAATCCGATTACGCCAATCACATCTTTATAGCTACCCGATTAGGGGTAACGTTTGAATATGTCAAACGTAATGTCATCGAGGGAAGACTGTGATAATCTCAGGTCCAAAGATTCCAGTAATATAACTATATGAGACTTAATTATGACATTGTGACCATGACATAAATCTCATATGGGTCAGTCCAGTATTTGGTCTCCAACAAATACCCATAAGTTTAATTGTATCCCATACACCATAATCATCATATGATTATCCATTAAACTTATACTAACAATTAATCATAATTATCAGGGACGGGGATTATTATAATAAACATGCAAAGGATATAATAATCAAACATTCAATATCGTTAATATATAAATAACATTAATCGTTTACAAAACGTGCCTAGAGCATACAACACCAACAATCTCCCACTTGCACTAGGCCTAATTAATGTATCGAATACCCATAGACCTAACATGACCATCATGCTTTGCTTGTGGAAGACCCTTTGTCAATGGGTCGGCAATGTTATCATCAGTCGGTACTCTGCATATATTCACGTCACCTCTGTTAATGATTTCTCGAATGACATGGTAACGCCTAAGTATGTGTTTGGACTTCTGATGGTTCTTGGTTCCCTTGCTTGAGCAATAGCACCATTATTATCACAATAAAGGTCTATTGGATCAGCAATGCTAGGAACTACCTCTAGTTCAGTTATGAACTTCTTGATCCAAACAGCTTCTTTAGCAGCATCGGATGCAGCAATATACTCAGCTTCCGTTGTAGAATCAGCGACAGTACTTTGCTTAGAACTCTTCCAGCTAACAGCACCTCCATTAAGCACAAATACAAATCCAGATTGCGATCTAAAATCATCCTTGTCGGTTTGGAAGCTTGCATCTGTGTAACCACTTACAACAAGATCACCTTCCACACCTCCATACACCAAGAATGAATCTTTAGTCCTTCGCAAGTACTTAAGAATCGTCTTGACTGCAATCCAATGATTTTCACCAGGATTTGATTGGTATCTACTCGTCATGCTTAAAGCATACGAGACATCGGGTCTAGTACATATCATGGCATACATGATTGATCCAATTGCGGAAGCATATGGAATCCAATCATTCTCTTATGCTCATCAGTTGTCTTAGGACACTGATTCTTGCTTAGAGTTATGCCATGTCCTACTGGCAAATTTTCCTCTCTTAGAGTTTTCCATGCAGAATCTCTTAAAACTTTGTCAATATATGTATCTTGACTTAAACCAATCAATTTCTTGGATCTATCACGATAGATCCTAATTGCCAAGGATATAAGCGGCTTCTCCCATATCTTTCATAGAGAAACACTTTCCTAACCAAGTCTTTACAGACTGCAGTGCGGGAATGTCCGTTTCCTATGATTAATATGTCATCAACATATAGTACCAGAAATAATACTACGCTCCCACTAATCTTCTTGTAAACGCAAGGTTCATCTTCGTCTTGATGAAGCCAAACTCTTGACCGATTCATCAAATCGAAGATTCCAACTCCTAGAGGCTTGCTTCAATCCATAAATGGATCGTTGCAATTTGCATACTTTGTTAGAATTTTCTGGAATTACAAAACCTTCAGGTTGTGTCATGTAAACATCCTCAAGTAAGTTCCCGTTAAGGAACGCTGTTTTGACATCCATTTGCCATATCTCATAGTCAAAATATGCGGCTATGGCAAGTAAAATTCTTATAGACTTGATCATTGCTACGGGCGAAAAGGTTTCATCATAGTCGATTCCATGAATCTGCCTATAGCCTTTCGCTACAAGTCTAGCTTTATAAGTATGCACCTTTCCATCCATGTCAGTTTTCTTTTTGAAAACCCATTTGCATCCTATGGTTTTCACACCTTCGGGCGCATCAATCAGTTCCAAACTTGATTATCATACATGGATTTAATTCAGATTCCATGGCTCCAAAGCCATTATCTGAATCAGGAGCGGACATCGCTTCTTGGTAGGAAGTAGGTTCGTCATCAACTATGACTTCTACTTCATTGCTATCCGTCATGAGAAATCCATATCTCTCAGGTTCAGATCGCACCCTACCAGTTCTGCGAGGAACTTGAGTATTCTGAGTAGGTTCCACAACTCTTTGTGAAACTTGTTCAGATCCAACATTTTGTTCCATGTAATTTTCGGGTTCTCGAATTTCTTCGAGATAATTTTACTCCCACTAATTCCTTTGGAGAGAAACTCTTTCTCTAGAAAGGTACCATGACGGGCAACAAACACTTGTTTTCCGTGCGGTTGTAAAAGTAATAACCCTTAGTTTCCTTAGGGTAACCAACGAAAATACATTTATCAGATTTAGGTGTGAGTTTGTCAGATATGAGCTTCTTAACAAATGCTTCACAACCCCAATCTTCATGAAAGACAAACTAGGTTTTCTTCCAGTCCACATCTCATGTGGAGTCTTTGGAACAGATTTTGTTGGAACATTATTCAGTGTTAGTGCAGCAGTTTCTAGTGCATGTCCCCAAAAGGTTAAAGGAAGATCAACTTGACTCATCATGGAGCGGACCATATCCAATAAAGTCCTATTTCTCCGTTCGGACACACCATTCCATTGTGGTGTCCCAGGTGGAGTTAATTGTGAAACAATTCTACAATCTTTCAGATGATTGTCAAATTCTTGGCTTAAATATTCTCCACCACGATCTGATCGAAGTGCTTTAATAGTTTTGCCAAGTTGATTTTGTACTTCATTTTGAAATATTCTAAATATCTCAAAAAGATTCACTTTTATGTTTCATTAAGTAGACATAGCCATATCTACTAAAATCATCAGTAAAAGTTATGAAGTATTGATATCCTCCCTAGCATTGCAACTCATTGGTCCACACACATCAGTATGTATGAGGGCCAATAAGTCATTGGCCCTTTCACTACTCTTAGTAAAAGGTGCCTTAGTCATCTTTCCAAGTAAACATGACTCACAAGTTTCATATGATTCAAAATCATGGTAAATCTAGAAGTCCGTCCCCATGGAGTTTTGAGATACGCTTCTCATTAATATAACCAAGACGGCAATGCCACAAATAAGTATGATTTACATCATTAGGTTTGGATTTCTTATTTATATTATAAACATTCTCATTATTCCCACTTTCAACATCAAGAACATAAAGGCCATTAAATGAACATGCAGTACAATAAAGCATATCATTTAAATAAATAAAAAACTTCTTATTTTCAATAAGAAACTTAAAACCTTCATTATCCAAATAAGAAAATTGAAATAATATTTCTACTTAAATCCGGAACGTAATAACAATTGTTCAAACAAGAATTAATCCGCTAGGTAAAATGACATCATATGTTCCTACGGCAATGCAGCAACTCTTGCTCCATTCCCCACGCGTAAGTCCACTTCGCCATCTTTAAGTAGCCTTCTATTCCTTAGTCCCTGCACATTTAAACAAATGTGAGATCCACATCCAGTATCTAATACCCAGGAGCTAGAAGTAGAAAGTAGAATATCTATAACATAGATACATGAAGTAGATGCAGTCCCACCGCTCTTCTTCTTCTTTAACTCTTCCTTGTAAACCTTGCAATTTCGTTTCCAATGTCCAATCTCATTGCAGTGGAAACAAATTGCAATCCTTTTGGGAAGCAGGTTTAGCCACATAGCTTTGGCAACAATTGCCTTGCTAATCTTGGGTTTGACAACTTTTGCCTTACCCTTTCCTTTGCCTTTTTGGCCCTTTCCTTCCTTAGACACAATGAGTACAGGAGCGGTCTCTTTACCGATTTTCTTTTCTGCCTGCTTAAGCATCCCATGCAATTCAGACATAGTCTTATCCATCCCTTGCATATTAAAGTTCATGACGAACTGATTATAGCTTTTGGGCAATGAATTAAGAATGAAATCGGTAGCCAACTCAATCTCAATTGGATGGCCAAGCCTCTCTAGTTTCTCAAAGTAAGCCTTCATTTTCAAAACATGAGGGCTCACAGACTGTCCTTCGCTCATCTTGCATGAGACTAGGGCAGCTATGGTGGTCGAACCTCTCTTGCCTTGCTTGTTCTTGGAACATATCTTTCAATGTAGCAGCAAGGTCAAATGCTTCCAAGTGTTCAAGAATCTTCTGAAGTTCTGAACACATGGCCGCAAGCATAAGACAACCCACCTCACGAGAATCATTCACATGTTTCTTGTAGGCGTTTCTCTCATCCTTGGGTGCATTAGAAGCAGGTTCTTCTTCAGAACGGGCTCATCAAGATATAGAGCTTATCCTCATGCTTTAGAACAATTCTAAGGCTACGGATCCAATCCGTATAGTTAGCTCCATCTTCTTGAAGTTTCTCCTTCTCAAGGATAGATCGCAGTGATAAATTGTATTCTGAGCCATTATCTACAATTATGCAAACATATAATTAAATATGAGTACCAACTTAATTAAAGATATTAAATTAATAGTATTTTTACAAATACTCCCACTAAATTATATAACCTTCATATACATCCAATGTATAATATAATTTGAATGGGCTAAGATCCATATTTCACTTAACTTTGAGTCGGCTAGGGCACGACTGCTCAAAATAAGTTATTTAGGTAGACAACTCCTTGTCAATCATATCGTATATGACTCTTAGATCTTTTATGAGATTTTAGATATCTAGGTAGCCGAATGTCAAAAGAGTTTGGAATTGAAATAGTCAACTTACATGGAAGCCTCACAATCAAGATAAACCATTTAGTTGCTTACGTGTCATACTCAGGGTTGGTTTCACCAACTTTAAAATACTATAAGTATAGATTATATTCTTCTAATGTCAATAGATATATGACATGTTACACAATCATAGATTTGTATATATAGTTATTGATCAATAGTAAGTTCTATAGTCCTATAATAAAAGCTAATGAATTTCTATAATGAACTAAACCTATTCCTTATCCTACTAATTATGTTATAATGTCAGGTACTTATTCTTATTAGACTAATCATTATCATCTAGAATAGTTAATTGTATATACACCATGCATATGTACATTGCATAGTTAACTACAATAGGAACATTTGCATAGATACATTGTCAATCTAACTATACAACTTACATATTTTAAACATACTTATACCCATAACTATACTTATACCCATAACTATGCATGTAACCTAGTTAGTGACTAATTAGCAAGATCCGAAAAGTCTAAGCAGTTATGCCTCTAATCCAACGTGGGATCATTAGAAGCAAGATAACCAAATACATGATGAGGTGTCATTCCCAAGGTGAGTTTGACCTACTTTAATATACTATAATATAGATTTCCTCTTCTTTTTTGTTATTGTTGCTCCTTTTTCAGAATTTAGTTTATACTCCCAGTAGGTTCTTAGTTTTTTTTGCTGTTTTTCTGAAGCAACTTTGAGCAATAATTATTGGTTAATTCAATTATCGTAATAAAGATCTAAAAATTGTTATTTATAGTATTTATAATGGTGTACCAATAAAAAAAATAAATTTTCATCGCTTGCTCAAAGTTCCTTCAAATAGCTTCTAAAAAAAATTAAAACCTTAAACTGGGACAAAAGTAAAAACCTTAAACTGGGACGGATGTAGTAATCTTTTGAGGGGTTGAGAAAGTTGGATAGTGTAAGTATAACATAATTATGCATTAAACTACTAAACTACTGTAATCGAGCTTAATTTACTGTACATTACAATGGTTATAATGGTACAAACATTGTCATGCCTAGGATCTATGGATTTCTTTTTCTTTATTTTTTCACGTACTCCCTTTTGTCTCCAAATGATTTTTCGTTTTTTATAGCAATAATTTTAAGTTAAATTTAATTATTCTAATAAAAATTTGAAATTTATTATTGATATACCTTCATACATACTACAATAACAAATTTTTTCATCAAAATAGTTAAATCAACCAAAATTGTTGCTCAAATATAGGCATAACAAAAAAAGAGGGATATTGTTCTGGAATGGCGGTAGGGGCGAGCATGGTATAAGACAATTCAGTATTGAGGATAATATCCCTACCAAAGCGTATATCTTCGGTGCGCAAAGTTTTGAACCGTGACAACTCGATTTTAAATGGTATGGTTCTTATTGTTCTCAGTTTTGAGATTGATCGGTTCAAGATATAATTCGGTTACTCGACAATGATGCTGAAGCTTGAGCTAACAAGTCTAAAAAAAAATCAAGTAATACTAATAAATTAACACTTAAATAAGTAAACTCTAATTTATATATGAGGAAATTATAAGGAAACAAGATTGAAACGAGCTTTACCTACAACAATCAAGAAATCGAGTTAGAAACAATTAGTTTGCTGCAACATGTATGGTGAGATCCTATGGTGAGAAGAGGAGAATTCACCGAAGGCGCGTGGCGGAAGGGGAAAAGTGGATTGGGGTAGGGTGAGGATCTTTGCCGCACTAGGTACGGTTAGCGAGAGAGGAAGTCGAAGGAGCCAATGGGTGTTTGCTCTAATGATATGTCCTTTTAACTTCTATTATCCCAGTATATGTGTGTATATTATATATATATATATGTGTGTGTGTGTGTGTGTGTGTGTGTGTAATGATATAGTTTTAATTTATGTTCGGAACGGGATATCAGCTCGGTATATTATCGCTAAACCAAAACCAAAACTAAAATTTTAGTTCTATTAAATTCAAATATCGTATACTTAATGGTATGCTCAGTTCTTCGGTTCGATTTTAGTACAATTTTCAGTATTTTCCGCATTTCTTGCACGCCTCTAAATAAATAAGGGTAAAAAAAAAATGGTACCTATCTTTAGGCTGATGCCCGCTCAAGATCAGATTACGTAACCCGAATTGGGGCTTAACTTGGAGCAAAACCCCATTCAAATTTTGGAAATATACAACACTACCATGTATGGGCTTAAAGCCCAACAATCTGATGGCGTTGAACTTGTTCATTAGCCCAACGCATCTACTGCTGTTACTTCAGCCTATGGCATGGATGTACTAGAACATAAGATTAGAAGACCTACTTGCCCATTATCATAACTCATAACTCATCACTCCACTTTTTATGTTCTCATTTTATCATTTTAGATATTTCATTTGAAAATTTTAATTTTCTAAAAACAAAATTTTATACTCCCTCCGTCCCAAAATGATCTTCACGTTTTGACTTTTCAAACTTTTTAAGGATATTACTTGCTTCACCAGCCATGTTTAGTTTATACAATTTTAAGCCTACATTGTAGAAATGTGAAAAACTTTTTGGGACAATGAAAAATGGCAAGTGAGAATATCATTTTGGGACGGCGAGAGTAACATTTATTTACTAATGAAACGCATTTGTCACAATAATTATCCCATGTTATTTTTTACTTCACTTTTTTCTTCCTTTATACTTGTACTAACTGCTTTAATTACACTTTTTTTAGTCTCCTTAAAAGAAATATTAACTTTTCCAAGGGACTAATAGAGTATTCATCTGAGTGGGAATGACTTAAATACTGGTGTACCAGAAGTTTGTGATATTGTCATCCGTCTCATCACTTTATTTTAAATAATTTCAATCAAGGATTAGCAAAGAACAAATCTTGATTGTGTTCTCCTTCTCGTATCGTCGAAAAAAAAAGATGAAAATAACCATGCTCTTGCAATTTAAACATGAGTTGTTGGACTTCTGATCGACCGGCACACTCATTTACTTTATTCTTCAGGCGTGTATATCATGGACTTGTTCTCTTGGTATTTTCCCCTTTAGGCCATGTAGTATATCTAACGGTCGGCAATTTCTTTGTGACATATCGGAACATACACCTCTGATTTCATTAAGCTACCCACAAATGAATGACCCACCATAGATGTTGCAATTGGATGATTGTGAGCACCACACACTACTTCCAATTGCCATCACCTTCATGGTTGACTTTGTTGGGTTTTGAGCAAACATGCACAGCGGAATAAACCCAAAAAGCCTAGATCCGATCACGATGATTAAATTAATATGGAGATGAATTTAGAACCTAACCGTGACGGAGCTTTAAAATTCTGAGATCTTCAATCTTTGTTCTTCGCGCTTCTTCGAATCACGAACGTAGGAACGACCGCCAAAACTTGGATCACGAACTTTGAAGGAGTTGATGCCAACGCCCTCTATGTTTATCCACACGCGAATGAATTTCAAGAACGATTCTTGAACCGGATTGCTAGACCCATAGAAACTCTTTCTACTTTTAAGGCTATATGGAAAATCAATGTTCTTGTTCTTGAGGAAGAAGAAGAACTGTTTTTCTCTCTCTCGGAGGCTCTCTAATTGATATGGAATCAATACATACTGATTAGGTCGTTGTTAGAGGTTTATATACTTATTAGTCCTAAACCGTTTAGGAGAAATAGGTTAAAACCCGTCACAACACGAAATCAGTTTTTGGGCCGAACAGGGCCTGCTCGCCGAGTCCTTTAAGGTGCTCGGCCGAGCACCTTTGCTCCAGAAAATCTGACCTTCTGATTTCCTATGCTCGCCGAGTCATATGAGGTGCTCGGCCGAGCACCACCAGAATTCCGATTTTTAGCCTTTTAAACAATTCGTCCTTTTGTGTGTGACCCCATAGGATTATATTAAGTTGGCAATTAGCCCAAACACATTTGTGCTCATAAATCATGAGCGGACTCTAGCAAGCCATCATGACTACCCAATTAATATAACTTGTATAAGTTCGTGAATCCTTGATAGAACATATTACAATCTCTTTGTTTCACGATGTCTATTGAACGTAAGCCATGGTCAATGGTCAACTTACAATGTTCAATGCTTTCTCGATCCAGAGTGTATTGATAGTACAAATCTTATTTGAGCACGGCCATGCATTTCATCAACACCATTCTTCGAGTGGCCAAAGCTTGACATCTCTCTATTACGAGGAACAAATCCCTTCTTGATTTATTACCTTTCCCTACATGAATCCGATTACGCCAATCACATTCTTTATAGCTACCCGATTAGGGGTAACGTTTGAATATGTCAAACGTAATGTTCATCGAGTGGAAGACTGTGATAATCTCAGGTCCAAAGATTCCAGTAATATAACTATATGAGACTTAATTATGACATTGTGTGTTGGTAGTGGTGCCCTAGGCACGTTTAATAAACGTTGTAATTGTTATCATTTATTTCATATCAATAAAGAGATGTTTTGATTATTATTGTTGTTCATGCTTACTTATAATAATCCCCGTCCCTAGTACTTATTAAGCACTAGTATAAAGGCTAAATGATCATGAGATGATCATGTAGATTTATGGGTACTTGTTTGGAACAAGGTACTGGACATGACCCGCTGTATGAGATTTATGTCATGGTCTATGTCGAACATATATCTCATATTAGTTATGTCATTTGAATCCTTAGACATGAAGTTATTATAGTCTTCCACTTGATGAACATTGTGTTTGACATATTCAAACGCTACCTTAAACACGGTAGTTATAAAGGGTATGATTGGCATAATCGGATTCCCGTTGGGAAGAATAATAAGCTAAATGGATTTGTCCCTCCACGGAGAGATGTCAAGCTTGGGCCTCTCGTAGGAATGATGTTGATGAAATGTTCGGCCGGACTCAAATGAATTGATTGGATCAATGTCATTTGGATTATCAACATATTCGGAATCGAGAAAGTATTGAACAAAAACAAGTTTGACTGTTTTGACCATGACTTGTGTTCAATGACATCGTGGACAAAGGGATTGTGACATATTCTAAAGGAATGCGAACTTGTATCTAGTTATACTATTTGGGTAGGTATGACGGTTTGCTAGAACCTAATCATATCTTATGGATCATGTTTGAGCCCATTGCCAACTTAGTATAATCCTAGAGGGTCACACACAATAGAACGAATCTTTAATAAGAGGACTATATTGGAATTTAGAGTCAAAGGACCTTGGAGGAATTTTGGAAACATTCTGGGCTGTTTGGTCTACCGAGCGGCGCTTGGTTCAGACCAGGCGGGCGCCTGAAGTAATTCCAGAAAGACAGGGAACATTCTGGTCATTCAGGCGGGCGCCTGGCCCTTTACAGGCGGGCGCCTGGTGCTGCCGACAGGAAAATTCCTAATTCGATTTGGGAAGGTTTTTGGCACAAGATTCCTATTTGGAATAGGTCTTAATTGTGTATAAAAAACCCCAATTCGGAGACCATATTTACAAGGGATTTTGTGAGTCTCAAAGAGTTTGAGAGAGATATTATTTTGTTCTAAGATATCCTTGATTGAGGAACAAAATAATTCACAAATAAATTCAATATAGTTCTTTTATTATATTGTGAAAGTGTGTTCATAATATTGGTCTAGCAACCAAGATCAAAGAAGCTCCTTGATATTCGTTCGAAGTGTGGATACCGCTAGAGGGTGAATTTTATCATCTTGCAAAGTTCGTGATTTGTTCGCGATAAAGCTTCAAGGTTTCTCCACCAAAGATCAAGAGAAAATTCATAGCCATCAAGGGTTAGTTATTCCTCTATTCATCTTGTTGTATTTGATTTAATCATATGAAACGGATCATGGCTTTGGGTTTCTTAAAATTTTAATTGCTATATTCCGCTGCGCATGTTACTTAGAAACCCAACATTGTGACCATGACATAAATCTCATATGGGTCAGTCCAGTATTTGGTCTCCAACAAATACCCATAAGTTTAATTGTATCCCATACACCATAATCATCATATGATTATCCATTAAACTTATACTAACAATTAATCATAATTATCAGGGACGGGGATTATTATAATAAACATGCAAAGGATATAATAATCAAACATTCAATATCTTTAATATATAAATAACATTAATCGTTTTACAAACGTGCCTAGAGCATACAACACCAACAGACTTGTCTAGCCTTCAACCTAAATGGACATCCACATTTCTTTGTTGCGCCATCTCTATTTTTCATAGATTTCTTTGCTTATTTTTCAACCGTTTATTCCGAAAGTTGGATATTGTCTTCGAATCACGGTAAATGTCGCTACGTTTCAACACGAAGTTAAAGTCATTCGAGGTATCGTATTACGGCACCATTTGTCTGATCGATCAACTATAATAACAAATCCATGTTCCCTTCCTTTAATACGCACACATTCACACAATATCTCCCTAGATATAAAGTTTAAAGGCATAGTGAACACGTGTGTGAAGTCTTCAAAACACATATTCAATTCAACTATCGCATGATTGTCTGGATGAACAGCGCTTTCACCGTTTTGCTATGTGCTTGAGTACCGCAAATTTTTAGAAAAAAAAAAACCATTAATTAATTTCACATAACATAATGTTCAACCTCAGACAATAGAACAATAACACAATGTTCGGTCGAATGTGAAAGAACAATGGACAATGTTTAGCCACCAGCTACCGAACAATAGTAATATGTTTTGGCCACTTTGCAGCCGTGTTTTTGTATAATGTTCGGCTGACGTTGGCAGAACATATTACAATTGTTCGGTTGGTTCCAGCCGAACCGTAAAACTGAGGGTTTTTCACCCAGATGGTAAAAAACGCAAAGAGAACGAAAGAGAACGAGTTCATGAAAGAAAAGCTTATATGTGCATCGAAATTGTGGCCCGTTTTATCCATGATTCTTAATCATTCAACGCAATTGAATTTTGGAAGAATTCTTTTATGGAGATAGAGATATTTTGATTTTTCTTTTGACTAAGAATGTAAGAACAATAGGGTAAAAATGAAGGTAGATGGATGAGAGAGTTAATATTATAGGTGTATTTAGTAGAATGTTAGTATGAACATTTTAATTAATGGCATTTTTGAAAGGAGCAATGCTAGGGGCACAAATTAAGGTTACAAAATCTTGTTCACAAAATGAGGTGACGACATTTTATTGGTAGCACAAAATTTATCGTGAGTAAGCAACAAACATAATATCAGCAATAGCCAAATCCCCTAAATAAAATGGAATGATTTGGTCAACAAAATAGATCTTGGAAAAGATTTGGTTAATAACGGCTAAGTGTCTTGTGCGTGTGGTTAACGCTAATAATTCTCTTAATAACGGCTAGTCGCCTGTGCGTATGCTTCACGCCACAAGCCACTCATCGCGTATAAATAATCGTGCCGCGCACTCATTTCTTTCAGTTCCACGCCTAAAATCTCTTAGGGTTTTATCGGCACTCAGCCATCGACATAGACTGCTTCGACTTCTTCATCAGTTCCTAAAAATTACTTAGGGTTTAGAGTATGATCGAAGTGTTACTTAGGGTTGAGAGTATGATCGAAGTTATGATCGAAGTGTTAGGGTTTCACAATTCTTTTATCGACATTCATTAGTCTCCAATTTCATCAACGTTCTCATTCTCCGATCGATTTTGTTGTTAGAGATGGTTTTCGCATATGATACTTACTGGAGATCTTCACAAATGAAGGCTAGTCTTATCTTCATCATCGCCCCCCTCTTCCCCTCCCCTCGATTTCAGTTTCATTTCATCTATTTAAGCATCATTCCAACATGCCAGAAATTCATCACGCCATGGTAAATAATTGCTTACTTGACTAATCAATTGATACTAAGATCCATGAGTAGTGCTCTCCATAAACAGTTAGTAGCACAATTCCCAAGCATGCCTCCCAGAGAATGTTTGTTTTGCATCGATATTGAAATATAACTGTCTAGATTAGTCTATCTTGTCTGCACCGATTCGTTGTTATTAATGATCATGTTGTGGTTCTGATTGCATTTATTCATTATCTTTTGCAGGCAATCCCACACTCTGTTCCCATCGCAAGGATGGTTGTGCTTGATCTTTTTGCAGAAGTAAAACTGAGATGGAGTATGTCAGAGCTGTTTTCAGGCGTTCCATATGTCTGGCAAGTGGCAAGGTATAACCTTTATTTTTCTCTCTTTTTTTCTTTTTTTTAATGGCTCCATGATTTTAAACAGAGAGGTTGCTTCAGTGTACATTAAGAAAAGCAGTAAGCCCCCTACCCGATTTTTCAACATCTCTGGGTAATTCATCAACAACTATAGACTACAATCCAAACCCTATCATTCAAACCATTATGAAATGCTGTAACCACCAAAAAGATCAGAAACATCCCTACGTCGAAGCTCTTCACCAATGAAATCAGGTCCTTCTCACTCGCTCTTTATCTCCATACGCTCAGCCGTCACCAAGTCTTTAATCTTACAGTTTGTTTTACTTTTCTTTATTTCTGATTTATTTGTTTGTTAATTTCAGAAGAAGAATCTTACTGCAGTTACGGAAGCGAGTGAGGTAATGGAAATTTTAATAATGATCATGCTGCAGTTCTGATTGCAGATGTTCATTTCTTTTGCAGGCACTCATACACTCTATTCAGACCGGACAAGATGGTTGTGCTTAATCTTTTTTGCATAATTAAAACCTTGATGGAGTACCTCAGACATGTTTTATGGTGTTCCTTACATCTGGCTAATGGCTGGGTGGTTTTTTTACAGTGGTTACTTCAGTGTATATTAAGAAAAGCAGTAACCACTGTACCAGAAATTTCAACATCTCCTATCCATTCTCTCGTGGGACATTCGTCAAACACCTTCAGACCACAATCCCAACCCTACCATTCAATCCAACTAGAAAAACAGTAACACTTTATCAACCTCAACTTCTTACCGAAAGGATCAGATTCATTTCGAAGCTCTGCTCCAATGGGATCAGGTCCTCCTCACACGCTTTATCTCCCTAAAATCTTTCAGTTGTTTTAATTTTATTAATTTATGATTAATTGTTGTTAATTTCAGAAGATAATCTTACTGCAGTTACGGAGGCAAGTGCGTAATGGATAGGCACATTGAGGATCCACTTACAAATTATCCCCCAGCCGGAGATCTTATCTCACAAATTGTGAATCACCATTCAAAATTCTCAATCTCATTAATGTAGGAAGTGGAGCAGGATTTCCTGGATTGATCTTAGGCTCTTAACCACTACTTGCCTTGGTGTTCGTTTTACCAAGTTTTTCTTGAGGGTTTGATTATCTGGCACAAACATGCACATAAGTAAGCACTAAAAGATTAATCTGCTCTCCTCAATTCTAACAGAGTACCGTCTTAGCCTTGATAACTGTGTCATATATAGTGTTGTTAGTCCAATGGCTTGTAAGAGCTACTTCAGCGTGGACTGAAAGGTGACACTTTTGGGTTATATGAATATCAACATCATAATTGATGTATAAAAGCTTTCTCATTGTCACTGACTTAGCTACAACTTCAAATTCATAGTTACCCGAATGCAATAGAACCAGGCATTTATAAGTAGTTATAATATGCTCTTACAACAGAACTAAAGGTTTATGGCTTTGTATTATAGGAGCGTTGCAGTGGAGAATTGTGCTTTGGGATAAGCAATGACCCTTCCTTCATGAACGGGCATTCCTGAAATTGTATGTCTATGTTTTCCTTTTGCTTGTATTAAATGCTAACGTTTCTGGGTTGTTCATAGAGTAAAATTAAACAAAATCCATGGCTCTTGTTTTACTGACACGCCAACACTGTGCTTACTTTTGATTTGAATTAGTGATGTGTGGATCTACTGAGTGACCTGCATTGGTACCTGAAACACTGGTGCGGGGCACATATATCCTTGGATAAAACTGTTAGTACAAAGACCTGTTTAGTGGAACTACAACCTGAATGTTCTCACGTCATTTGTAATTTTTTCTTCATATTCAGCTGTAAACCAACTTTCATGAAATTCCTGTGCGTGAAGCTTCCGAATTCGATTTGTTCATGTTCGGAAGCATTTTCTTATCAATAGGATTTGAAGATACACATTCTTGGTGGGATTGACAAATATGGGAGAAGGAGATCGATTGGATGGCTCTTCATGGCATCAATATGCCCTTGTCATTCACTGGCCAAGAAGCTACCTGGCAAAATCTCTTCCAGGTTTTTTCTAATCTTTGTTATCTACTTCACCTTCTTCTTACTAAGTTTTAGGCTACATAAGCTCAGTTTCATTCATTATTGCCGTACAATTTAGGAGAAAGCTGATTGGTTGAACTAAACTTTTCAGTTATAATTATGAGTAAACGCGGATTGTTCTTGCTATTCATAATGCTCAACTCCCCTCTTATGAATTGTTGCGTGTTTTTTGTTCTACTTTGATTAGTTTCATATAAACTTCCGACGAGAAAGTGATTGTTACGTTTGTCATATGACTAGAACAGTCATGAGTCATGGCATTATTTTATTGTTCTTTCAAAGCATTTCTCTTTCTTATTACTTTTTAAATTGGTAGGAGCTACTCATGAACAAACTTAGTGTCTTTTGAATATTTTCTAATTCTCAAAAGAGTTGAAACCTCCTATTCTAACTCTGTTCCCAATTCATAGGCACTTTTACTGGGCAAGTAGTTCAGGACAGGTGTCTCTCTGAAAACAAATCAAGCTGAATTCTCCGAGTTAAATTTTTGTCCTTCTTTAAATATGTTTACAACTTTCTTTTGGGTCTTTTGCAAATATGTGTGCTCTTTGAATGCCATCACTTTCGACCTCATACTTCGGCATGCCAATCATTTTCCTGATTTCAAATTTGTGCTCTTTCACAAGCACTCCTATACTGTTCCCACGATGGTTGTCCTTGATCTTTTGCAGAAATAAATCCTATGTTTAGTGCGTTCCTTTTTCTGGCCAGGTATAACCTATTCTCGTAGTATTTTCTAATGGCTCGGTGATCGTATTGTCTATTGGCAAGACATTTTTTTTTTGGCTAGTTTTACTGATGGATATATGCTTGTTTTGTCCGAAACAGAAGCCTGAATTGCTTAGAAATATCCAGTTTTGAGGCTCTCTTTTATGTGACAGATCATGAGACCAGTTATGAGGGAATAATAGTATGGATACAATAGTTTGGACATTTTAAGTTGTTGTTGCGGTGTCCATTTATCTTTTTCAAGTGTTAAGTATCCATTTCCTGCTATCGTTTTTTTTTTTTTTTTTTTAACATCGTATCACAAGCAATGGCTTCATTTTAGATCCAAAACTAACGACGTTATCTTTATTACAAAAACCAACACCGAAACATATTTATAGAATCAATTAACAAAATTGACTAAATTGTAATGACTTAGCCATTAGTGATGGTGGGATTGTGATGGTGGTAGTGGGGGAGGAGTAGTGATGATGGTGATAGTGATGGCGGGATTGTGATAGTGGCGATGGTGATTACATTACAAATTGAACTGTCTCTATATAATGTTGCTAGTCGAATGGTTTGTAAGAGCTACTTCAGTGTAGGTTGAAGGGTGACACTTTTGGAGTTATGAATATTAACAACATCATAATTGATGTATAAAAGCTTTCTCCTAGTCACTACTAACTTAGCTGCAACTTCAAATCATAGTTTACCCGAATGCAAAGTGGTGATGAATATTGCTGAAGGTCACCAGGTTAAACTTTGTATCACGTCCCATACGTTCTACTGTTTGCTCCCCTTATTACTAGCCCTTCAAACAAAGTTTTTCTGTACAAACAAAACATTGTTTATAATCTATTTGAAATCAAAACTCGTATCCATGTTCTCTCTGATATCCTGTGGCCTTGACTTATTGTGTCTACTCTTTTATCTGTTAGTTCAGGTTTTTGTTTTACTCTACATTCTTACTGATCTTTTTGTAGAGATGCCTTTTTGCATATAATCCTAACTGGACACCTCATGAAACAGATTCCTCTTTTCCATCCCAAAATTTTGATATTATGATAAGGGACAGTTAAGAAAATAGTAAGTGTAAGAAAATAATTCTGACATGCCTTAAATTCATGATACCGTATCAATATTTGCATACTTTGCTAATCAATTGAATCTAAGATCCATGAGTAGTGATCTCCATACACATTGAGGGCAAGTATAATCTGAATTCAGTTTGAAACTTACATTGTTTTATGATTAATCAGTGATTTCAGTAACATCAAGATTGTTCAAGTACAAACCATTGAAGTGTTTATGTCTGAGGTTAGCAGTTAGTAGCACAGAATTACTCTCTCTCTCTCTCTCTCTCTCTCTCTCACGTGCTTTAGAAATTTTTGTTGCATAGATTAAATGCAATGCGCTTCATGCGGTGCTTTGAAAAACCCTGAAAACGCAAAAGGCAGTGACCAAATATCTCTGACACGGGCGCCTTTCTCTATGACAGAAGCATTTTGTTGATATGAATGCACGTGCGGAGATATTGATATTATAAATGTCTAGCTCAGTCCATCTGGATGTGCGAGTTTGATTTGATAAAGCATATACTATGGTTCTAATTGCAAATATCTGTGTTCTTTTGCAGTCACTCCTACACTCTGTTCCCATTGGAAGGATGGCGTTCCTTGATCTTTTTGCAGAAGTAAAACCTATATGGAGTCAACGCAGTTTTATGAAGTTCCTTATATCTGGAAGTTATAACTTTTTTTAATGTCTCGGTGATTTTTCCGTTTATGAAGCAAGCGGTAGTTTATGCCTCCAACTTGTATCATGTTTTTTAATAGCTTGCTAGGATAGCTACTTTTATATCTACCATGTTTTAAGTCTCCTGAAATGGTCAAATCTATCATTTAATGCCCACGGCATTTGGCAACACATAATATTATGTTTCTGGTTTTTGCTAGTTTTACTGCTGTAAGTATACTGTTTGTTATAGCAGGAGTATGAGAAAGGGACTAACTGATTAACGGTATGGAACTTTGTGAACTTTATCTTCTGGTCTTTACGTATTTCCTCTTTGTTTCTTCTGTTAATTCTGTGGTGTGCTGTGCAGGTGTATGCTGCATAATTTTGCGGGGAACATTGAGATGTATGGGTTTTCAGACCTTGTAAATCATTTATCATTGATGCAGTTGTTGTCAAAGAATCTTCAGGTAACCTTGATTGTTGATGTATTCTGTCTGCTGTCATTTTCCATATGTTGGCGTTGGCATTGTCAATGGCTGGTATTAACAGAATAGGATTTATTCTTTATGATTATGTCTCAAATGGCTTCAGTGCCAGAAAATTTACTTGGAGGTACTTATACTTTTCTCCTTTGCCCAGTGTGTTGCACATTCGATTCATATATTTGTAAAGCATAGCAAGCCAAAATGGAGTTGGTAAAAATAAAAATGGTCATTTTTCGGTAATAAAAAGCATTGTAATCAGAATAAGAAAGGCAGACACTCTAGCTACTGCTATATTCATGCCGGTCTAAACTGCCCTACAGAAGGGTAATAAGTCAGAAAATTTGGCAGCATGTACTTTTTTCTGTCAATGATAAGCTTTTGACTTCATTTTGTTAGTAGGAGTATAGTAAACATTAAAAAACAGAAATTACACCCTCCTTCCATGCCCATGAGAACACAGGAAGAGGAAAGTAAAAGAGATTGTCCGGAATTGAAAAAACAACCGACATTCCCACACTGATGTCCAACAATAATATAGCGTTCAGGTGACAAAGATTCAGAAGTTCTTGCTAATGAAAAAATTAAATCAATATGGCATTGATGCCTAGCTAGCGTACTACTAACTGAACGCTCTCACATCTAGTTGTATACTACTACCTGAACGCTCTCACATCTAGTTGTATGTTTTTCTTCATATTTCAGCTGTAAACCAGCTTTCTTGGAAATTCACATATATATTCAGAAGCATTTTCTTACTAATATTTGTTGAAGATGCATCTGCTTGGTGGGATTGGATGGCTCTTCATTGTATCAATATGCCTGGCGGCATAACGTCTTCCAGGTTCTTTCTAATCTTTGTTATCTGGTTCGCCGCCTTCTTACTAATATATAGGCTTACGTATGCTTAGTTTCATTCAATATTGCCGTACAATTTAGGAGAAAGCTGACTTTTGAACTAAAACTTTTCAATTATAATTATGAGTAAACACGTATGGTCTTGCTATTCATAAATGCTTCAACCTTCACTTTTATGAATCGTTGCATGGTTTTCATTCTACTTTGATTAGTTGTTATGAACTTCTCACAAGAAAGTGATTGTTACATTTGTTATATGACTAGAACAGTCATGAGTTATGACGTTATTTTTATTTGTAGCATTTCTCTCTCTCTCTCTTTTTTTTTTTTTTTTTTTTTCAATTGGTAGGGAGCTACTCATGAACAAGGCTTAGTGGCTTTTGAACAATTTCTAATTCTGAAAAGAGTTGAAACCTCCTATTCTAACTCTGGTCTCACTCATAGGCACTTTCAGTGGCATGTAGTTTCTGGAAAGGTGCTCTATGCAACAAATCACATTGAATTCTCCAAGTTTAAACATTGTACTTCTGTATTTCTATGATTGTCGCTAGTCTAATGTTCATCACACAAAAAAAAAACCTTGATTCTTGACTTTTACTATATGTTTGGGTCAGTTCGTTCAAAAATTTGAAGTTTTGACATGGTTCACTATATAAACATAATCAAGGCCGAGAGAGATGCGATTGGCTTAAATGTTCGTTCAAAGTTGTTTTCTATAATTTGTTGGGTACTTATTAATTGTTTCCTTTGACAAATTCTTACTATCCCTTTGCAATTAGCAGCTCTGATCTCGATGATTTTTATGGAGGACCCGCTTTTCTCTCTTGGTTTTCTTTTTGAAATTTACATGGGTCAGATAGAGTCCTTTGATGCTGTATAACATGCATTTCCTATTTGGACATTTTCCTTTTAACAAATTATTACCCCCCCCCCCCTCTGTCTTGCCCCAGAGAATGTTTTCAGTTGGTTCCCTCTAAAATTCTTGGTCTGTGTGATGCAAGATTGTGATGTTAGTGCTCTCGTATCCTTAGTAAGTCAGTTTCCTTAAGTATTCTACCATCGAAAGTGTTTGTAAGCAGGTGATCATGAGGTTTATTTGCTGTTGGATATATGGAGAACCATTGTCTAAAAATAATCGGGATTCACTTTCTTGTAGATCAGCTGTCTGAAGATTGATAGCTGAAGTGAAAAGTATTACGGAAGTTTCGAGGCTGTCTAGTTAGTCCATCTTGGATGCGCCACTTTTTTATTATTATGATCATTTTGTGGGTCTGATCGCAATTATTCTTTCTCTTTTGCAGGCACTCCTACACTCTGTTCCCATTGGAAGGATGGTTGTACTTGATCTTTTTGCAGAATGAAAACCTAGTAAAAGAAGAGTACTTCAGAGCTGTTTTATGGGGTTCCTTATATCTGGCAACTGGCAAGGTCTTTTTCCAATGACATCAGTGATTTTCAACAGAGAGCCTAAGTGTAAATTAAGAATTACCAACACCTGAATTTTCAATATCTCCTATTTGTTCTCTCCAATAAGAAAAAAGTAACAACCTCCTCAACCCTAATCTTCCATTTCAAAACTGTAACCTCTCACCAAAAAGATCAGATTCATCTCCACGTTGAAGCTCTTCACCAATTGTTTCAGGTCCTCCTCACCAGCTCTTTATCTCCCTACTCAGGTGTCACCAAGTATTAAATCTTTTAGTTTCTTTTAATTTTCTTTAATTTCTATTTTTTTTTCTTTCTGTTTATTTCAGAAGATAAATCTTACTGCAGTTACGGGCGAGTGAGGTAATGGAAAGGCACATTGAGAATTCGCTTGCGATTATACCTCCCATCCGCAGCTCTTATTCACACATTGTGAATCGTCATTTGAAAATCTCAATATCATTGATGTAGAATGTGAAGCAGGAGTTCCTGGATTGATCTTAACCATTGCTTGCCCTGGTAGCTTCTATGTCTGTTTCGTTTGATTGATTGTATTTTTCTTACTTGAGGTTTTGATTGTCTGTCACAAACCTGCACATAGTTGTTAATTTCAGAAGATAATCTTACTGCAGTGACGGAGGCAAGTGATGTAATGGAAAGGCACATTGAGGATTCGCTTGCGATTATACCCCCAGCCGGAGATCTTATCTCACCAATTGTGAATCACCATTCAAAATTCACAATCTCGTTAATGTAGGCAGTGGAGCAGGATTTCCTGGATTGATCTTAGCATTGCTTGCTTTGGTAACTTTATTTGGAGTTCGTTTTACCAAGTTTATTTATCTTACTAGAGGTTTTGATTATCTGGCACATACATGCACATAATTAAGCTCTAAAAACCAAAGAGCTCTAGCTCAAGCGGTATCCGGTGTTTGCTTCCCATGCGGTTGTGTTAGCCTTTATAGCCCAGTTGTAGCCTTCATGGCCTTATGAATTCATATAAATAAAAAACCCATTTTTTAAAATTAAGCACTAAAACATTAACCTGCTCTCCTCAATTTAACAGAGTACCGTCGCAGCCTAGCTTTGATAACTGTTCCATATATAATGTTGTTAGTCCAATGGCTTGTACGAGCTACTTCTGCGTGGGTTGAAGGGTGACACTTTTGGAGTATATGAATATTAACATCATAATTGATGTATAAAAGTTTTCTACTGGTCACTGACTTAGCTACAACTTCAAATTCATAGTTATCCGAATGCTATAGAACCAGGCAGTTATAAGTAGTTATAATTGGCTCTTACAATAGAACTAAAGGTTTATGGTTTTGTATTATAGGAGCGTTGCAGTGGAGAATTGTCCTTTGGGATAAGCAATGACCCTTCCTTCATTGAACGGGCATTCCTGAAATTTGTATGTTCTATGTTTTCCTTTTGCTTGTATTAATGCTAACGTTTCTGGGTTGTTCATAGAGTAAATTAAACAAAATCCATGGCTCTTGTTTTACTGACACGCCAACACCGTGCTTACTTTTGATTTGAATTAGTGATGTGTGGATCTCCTGAGTGACCTGCATAGGTACCTGAAACACTGGTGCAGAACACATATATATCCTTGGATATAACTGTTAAAACAATGACCTGTTTAGTGGAACTACAACCTGAATGTTCTCACATCAGTTGTAAGTTTTTCTTCATATTCAGCTGTAAACCAACTTTCTTGAAATTCTTTGTGCAGGAAGCTTGCTAATTCTCATTCATGTTCTGAAGCATTTTCTTATCACTAGGATTTGAAGATAAATATTCTTGGTGGGATTGACAAATATGAGAGAAGGAGATCGATTGGATGGCTCTTCATGGCATCAATATGCCCTTGGCAGTTACTTACCGAGGCCCTCAAACAACCAAGGGTACTTCCTCTCGATCTCTTCCCGAAGTTCCCAAGTCGATTCCTCCACATTGTGATTCCTCCATACAACTCGAACAAGAGGGATACTTTTGTTTCTCAATTCTTGCACCTTCGAATCAATGACTTGGACCGGATGTTCCTCATACGACATACTCGGCTCAATATCCTCGGGTACCTCAGATAGAACATGAGAAGAATCATACACATACTTCCTAAGCATAGAAACATGAAACACATTATGGATCTTATCAAGAGAAGGAGGTAATGCAAGACGATAAGCCCGATCCCCCACTCTTCCAAATCTCAAATGGACCAATAAACCTCGGAGCAAGCTTGCCTTTCTTCCCATATCTTCGAATACCAACCTTAGGAGAAACCTTCAAAAACACAAAGTCACCTTTTTCGAACTCAGGTCTCGCCTCCGATGATCAGCGTAGCTTTTCTGTCTACTCTGGGCAGTACCCAAACGATCTCGAATAAGTTTAACCTTCTCAACTGAATCATTAACCATCTGAACACCCCAAATCTTGGCTTCTCCCACTTCATCCCAACAGATAGGAGATCGACATTTACTTCCATACAAGGCTTCATAAGGAGCCATCCCAATACTGGACTGAAAACTGTTATTATAAGCAAACTCTACAAGAGGCAAATGAATATCCCACGAATCTGAAAAATCAACTGAGCAAGCCCTCAACATATCCTCAAGAATCTGGATAGTTCTCTCGGACTGGCCATCTGTTTGAGGATGAAAAGCGGTACTAAATCTCAACTCTGAACCCAAAGCTTTCTGAAATGCTTGCCAAAACCGAGATGTGAATCTAGGGTCACGATCAGATACAATACTCACTGGAACTCCATGTAACCTCACGATCTCATTAATGTACAAAGTTGCAAGCTTTTCCATAGAATAACCAATCTCAATAGGTAAAAAATGAGAAGACTTTGTCAATCTATCAACAATCACCCAAACCGCATCAAACCTTCTTCGAGTACGAGGTAACCCTATCACAAAATCCATGGTAACATGTTCCCACTTCCATTCCG
This sequence comes from Campanula takesimana, assembly GCA_026119855.1. Classification (NCBI taxonomy): domain Eukaryota; kingdom Viridiplantae; phylum Streptophyta; class Magnoliopsida; order Asterales; family Campanulaceae; genus Campanula; species Campanula takesimana. The sequence goes on from JAOWBW010000725.1 coordinate 1,007,121, forward strand.
GAATCTCTAACGGTTGAAGCAATCCTGCGGGCCTTTGATTTTCAGCTTTAACTTGTTGATATGTTAAGCACTTGGATACATAATCCGCTATTTCTCTCTTCATATTATTCCACCAAAAGTGTTGCTTCAAATTCTGATACATTTTAGTACTCCCGGGATGAATAGTATACCTTGATTTATGGCCTTCATCAAGAACTTGGTGTTTAATCCCATCAACATTAGGTACACACAAACGACCCCTGAAAGTCAATACCCCTTCAGAACTGAGTGAGAAATCCTCAAATTTACCATCTTTGATTTTTTCATAATCTTTACCAATTCCGGGTCATCCTTCTGAGCTTCCTTTATTTGTTGAACTAAAGTTGGAAATACTCGAATGTTCGCAAAAATAGCTCCATGCTTTGATTCATAAGGACTCCAATCTCGAGCATCCTCCAACATCTTCCATTCCCGCACCATCAATGAAGCTACATAAGACTTCCGGCTAATAGCATCAGCTACCACATTTGCCTTGCCCGGATGATAAGAAATTGTACAATCATAATCCTTCAACAGCTCCATCCATCTTCGTTGTCTATTATTCAACTCTTTCTGGGAGAAAAGATACTTCAAACTCTGATGATCTGTGAAAATCTCAAACTTTGCTCCATAAAGATAATGTTTCCACTTGTGCAATGCAAAGACAATAGCTGCAAGCTCCATGTCATGGGTAGGATAATTCTGCTCACTCGGAGTCAACTTCCTCGAAGCATATGCAATCACCCTTCCATTCTGCATTAATACACACCCGAGGCCTTCTTTAGAAGCATCACTATAGATTACCAAATCATCATTACCATTAGGTAGGGCGAGAATAGGAGCTGTAGTCAATCTCTTCTTCAATTCTTCAAAACTAGCTTGGCATTTTTCATCCCACACATAAGGAATATTCTTTCGAGTCAACTGAGTCAAGGGAGTTGCAATCTTAGAAAACCCCTTAATGAACCTTCTGTAGTACCCAGCTAACCCCAAGAAACTTCGAATTTCTGTAACTGATTCTGGCCTCCTCCAATTCACAATAGCCTCAACTTTGGATGGATCAACTGATATACCTTTATTCGAAATCACATGCCCAAGAAAAGATACTTCATTGAGCCAAAAAGCACATTTACTGAATTTAGCAAACAACTGCTTCTCACGAAGAATAGATAAAACCATTCGCAAATGCTGTTCATGCTCCTCCCGGGACTTGGAATAAACCAGAATATCATCAATAAATACAACCACGAAGGTATCAAGATAAGGTTTAAAAACTCTGTTCATCATATCCATGAAAACAGCCGGAGCATTAGTCAACCCGAAAGGCATAACAAGAAACTCATAATGGCCATATCTACTACGAAAAGCAGTTTTAGAAATGTCTTCAGAACGGATTTTCAACTGATGGTACCCACTCCTCAAGTCAAATTTTGAAAAGACAACTGACCCTTGAAGTTGATCAAATAAATCATCAATATGAGGAAGCGGATATTTATTCTTTATAGTTACCTGATTCAGCTTTCGGTAGTCAATACACAGCCTCAAGGACCCATCTTTCTTTTTAACAAACAATACTGGAGCTCCCCACGGGGATACACTAGGACGAATGAATCCTCGATCAAGTAACTCTTGCAACTGAACCTTCAACTCTTTCAATTCAGCTGGGGCCATTCTGTAAGGTGCCTCAGATATAGGAGCTGTACCTGGAAGTAAGTCAATACAGAACTCTATTTCCCGGTCAGGAGGCATAGCATACTCAGAAGAAAATACATCTGAAAATTCTTTAACAATAGGCACATCCTCAATATCAGGAACCCTTTTTGTAGTATCCAAAACACTAGCCAAATACCCCGCACAACCACACGGTTTCAACAACTTTCTAGCCTTCATATAAGAAATAATTCGAATCTCTCTACCCCAAGGAACAGTTTCAAAAGAAAATTTAGGAACATTTGGGATAGAAAATGTGACCACTTATTAGCACAATCAACAGACGCATGATATTTACCCAACCAATCCATACCCAAGATAACATCAAAATCTTGTAATGGTAAGATAACTAAATCAGCAGGTAAAACATGCTCACGTATATGCACATCACAAGAATGCAACACCTCATTGGTCACCAAACACTCCCCTATAGGAGTTGACACCTCTAACACATAAGGCAGAGATTCAGAAGACTTATGCAATCGAGAAGCAAAATGCAAAGACACATAAGAATGCGATGAGCCAGGGTCTATAAGTGTACGTGCCCTCAAACTAGACACAGAAATAATACCTCCTATCACATTAGAGGACTCCGAAGCCTGTTGCTGAGAAATAGCAAAAACACGACCCTGAACCTTAGGCTTGCCTGAGGAATCCCTCTTCTGACCCTGAGAGGACCCAACCACACTTCCCGATGCTTGCATCCTATACTTAGGGCAATCCCTCTGAAAATGTCCTAACTGACCACAGTTCAAACACTTGCCCTGCTTCTTCCAACATCTCTCTTCTGAATGCCCTTCTTTCTGACAATAATTACAAACTCCTCTACTCTGACTCCCTGAAGTATTACTTTGATTTCTGTTACCTGACTGTCTTTGAGAAGACCCTTTGAATTGTGAAGATCCACCTTGATTTCCTCTACTCTCACCACGTGGTTGTTGCCTAACTTGCTTCCCAGCGCCTAACAATTCCATTTTCCTTTTATGTTCCTCAATGTCATGCTCCACCTGGTAAGCTCGATCCACTGCATCCTAAAAATCTTGCAACTTATGGGATACTAGCTGAGTTCTAATCACAATTTTCAAACCTTTCACAAACCTCGAAGCCTTCCTCTCCTCAGTTGCCACTAGGTGAGTACAATACCTGGACAACTCTGAGAATTTAGCTGAATACTGAGCAATTGACATAGAACCTTGCTCCAAGTTAAGAAATTCCATCTCCTTCCTGTCTTGATCTACTCGAGGAATGAAGTGTTCTTTGAACTTTCCCAGAAAATTCTCCCAAGTATAAGGCACATGAGTCTCATCCCATTTTGTTTTCAAAGCTTTCCACCAATGCTCAGCCGCTCCATTCAGTTTATAGGTAGCAAACCTGACTTGATCTTCCTCCGAACATCTCAAAGCATCAAAGATCTTTTCCATCGATTCAATCCACCTTTCAGTTTTAGATACATCGGGCTCTCCATCGTACTCCATAGGCTTCATTTTCAGAAACTGTTCTAGCCCATATCTTGGTGGTACCTGTTCCCTTTCTTGCCTCTGATCACTTAAGTTTTCATCGCTGCTTCAAACATTCCCTGAAACATAATTCGAGCCTCTTCTCTGGCATCCCCTTGCCCCGAAGAGCCGGCCTGATCTCCATCAGTTTCACCCATTTTTAATGAATACCTGCATCAAACACTCAACGTTACTCACTCTATACTCTACTACCCTCCTAGGTCATTCAGTCATTCTAGACCATCTACAACCAGGCTCTGATACCAACTGTCGCGCCTCGTACCCGTGGTCCTACTTGGCCCCACGCTCGGGACACGAACGGAAGACGTTATGAAACCTTTTTAGAAAATTCTTCGAAATATACTTTTAGAAAGTGGCACAAAAACACACTTGAAGTTCAAAGACTTCACTTAACTTGAAACAAACTTTTACAAACACTTTCACAGCGAAAGTACTTAGCCCGAAGGCTTACAATCTTTTAAACAAATGTACATACATCAACATTTACCAAAATAGATGGAACCATAAGAAAGTATGGGTACTCTATCCAAAGGGTTTACATTTATATAATGTAACCTTCACAAAACAAGTCCCATCTCTTACCCAAACCAACGTCCTCCCGTGCCAAGTGTCCTATGCCCTGGACCCGCCTTTATCTAAAACAGTAAACAAATAAGGGTGAGAATAAATCTCAGTAAGCTACTAAAATGCAACTACGTTACATGCTGATATGATGATCATAAAGAAACAATATCAACAAGTAAACATATAGCATATAGCATATAACATCAAGTTATATATCACATTGCCCACACTCCGGTGGATACCAAAGCCAAGGTTTAACCAATAACCATAACTGATGAGAATACCAACTGAGAAACCCATTAGAGAAAACCATCTGAGCAGCATAAATAGCTGAAGCCGTCGGGATCCCGAAAACCAAATCATAACCAATAGAACCAAGTAACCAGAGAGGGAAATATGACACAAAGTCATAACCCAAATACTCACCAAAGGGAGCAATTCATCCCATCCAAGGCCAATCTGGACTGGGGAAACTAGAAGGCACAGTGGACACCTTATAGTGAACTTGGCTTGTGTGCCACTATAATTCTCCCACCGCCTGATTCACAAGCTCCAATGGAAAACCTTATAGTGGACTTACCTGTACCACTATAATTCTTCCATTGGCTGACTCCACAACAAGACCAGCTGGACTTTTAACAAGAAGCACAGTAATGAATACTTGCTAAACACAATCCAAGGCATTTAATCCAAGAAGGAACTATGCCAAATACATCACAAGATGCACACAAAGATTCCTTATAAAGAGTCCATAAAAAGGACATTTAATCACAACCCAATCTTGTTTGTTAACGACATAAAAGTCATACACATACATGGTTAAGTCATAAACAACCATAAGGATCACACAAACATTTGCCCTCTTATACCCAACTTGATCAAAACTATCAAACCTTGGAAACAGGGGTGATGCGCACGCCTCACCCCCTTAGGGTGCGCGCGCCTCCCAGGACCAGAAACTCACTATGGTTGATTCACTTAAGGGTGCGCGCGCCTCATCCAAAAGGGATGCGCACGCCTCCCACTCCAGTCAATTTTTGCCTAAGTTGGTAACGATGGATGCGTGCGCCTCATTAAATATGGTGCGCGCGCCTCCTCCAATTTTGGGCCAAATCCCAGATTCTTCCTTAGTTCAATTTTACTCCTTCCGTCCCACAAGTACAACACATATACTACATCATTTAGTACACAACATTAACAACTTTCATTAGAGTTCAAATTGAATGTCTAAATCATTCACATACTCAGTAAACACCAACTCCATATACTCCCTTTGTCCCAAAATTACAATTATAACAAATATTACCCAAAACACAAAATTAACAAGTAGGAGTATCATATATAGCATATATGACTATTTTAACATTTAAAGTGGAATTAGTAACTTACCTAGTTCCGGAAAAAGTATCGCTGAAATAAGTTTTGTTCGGCTAGAAATGACCTACTCGACGCCCTGATCATTTTTATATAATTAGTTTTTAAAACGGGTAAGTAAATAAAAAGAATTAAATCGAAATGAGTTGAACTTACCTTTTTCTCCTAACCCTAACTGAGACGTAGAAGGAAAGTTGCAGAAGAAAGTTTGTTCACACAGTGAAGGAAGAAGGGAAAGCAAGTTTCCTTAAATATCTTTCCAATTTTTACATTTTGGTCACTGAACTTCTAAAGTTAACACTTTAGCCCCTAAACTTACATTTTCAACTAGGACCCTAAAGTTTCAACTTAATCATTTAACTCCTTTAATCATTATTTTTACTAACTAAGTAAATAACACAAATAATCAAGTATGATATGCAAATCATAAAATATGATGCAACACATAAAATGCACATATAAGTCAAATAAAAATCTCCAAAATTATAAAATAATTATAAACGGGTTTTGGGGTCGCTACAATCACTCCCCCTTAAAGAAAATTCGTCCCGAATTTTAGGGTTACTTACCGAGGCCCTCAAACAACCAAGGGTACTTCCTCTCGATCTCTTCCGAAGTTCCCAAGTCGATTCCTCCACATTGTGATTCCTCCATACAACTCGAACAAGAGGGATACTTTTGTTTCTCAATTCTTGCACCTTCGAATCAATGACTTGGACCGGATGTTCCTCATACGACATACTCGGCTCAATATCCTCGGGTACCTCAGATAGAACATGAGAAGAATCATACACATACTTCCTAAGCATAGAAACATGAAACACATTATGGATCTTATCAAGAGAAGGAGGTAATGCAAGACGATAAGCCCGATCCCCCACTCTTCCAAGAATCTCAAATGGACCAATAAACCTCGGAGCAAGCTTGCCTTTCTTCCCATATCTTCGAATACCAACCTTAGGAGAAACCTTCAAAAACACAAAGTCACCTTTTTCGAACTCAAGGTCTCGCCTCCGATGATCAGCGTAGCTTTTCTGTCTACTCTGGGCAGTACCCAAACGATCTCGAATAAGCTTAACCTTCTCAACTGAATCATTAACCATCTGAACACCCCAAATCTTGGCTTCTCCCACTTCATCCCAACAGATAGGAGATCGACATTTCCTTCCATACAAGGCTTCATAAGGAGCCATCCCAATACTGGACTGAAAACTGTTATTATAAGCAAACTCTACAAGAGGCAAATGAATATCCCACGAATCTGAAAAATCAACTGAGCAAGCCCTCAACATATCCTCAAGAATCTGGATAGTTCTCTCGGACTGGCCATCTGTTTGAGGATGAAAAGCGGTACTAAATCTCAACTCTGAACCCAAAGCTTTCTGAAATGCTTGCCAAAACCGAGATGTGAATCTAGGGTCACGATCAGATACAATACTCACTGGAACTCCATGTAACCTCACGATCTCATTAATGTACAAAGTTGCAAGCTTTTCCATAGAATAACCAATCTCAATAGGTAAAAATTGAGAAGACTTTGTCAATCTATCAACAATCACCCAAACCGCATCAAACCTTCTTCGAGTACGAGGTAACCCTGTCACAAAATCCATGGTAACATGTTCCCACTTCCATTCCGGAATCTCTAACGGTTGAAGCAATCCTGCGGGCCTTTGATTTTCAGCTTTAACTTGTTGACATGTTAAGCACTTGGATACATAATCCGCTATTTCTCTCTTCATATTATTCCACCAAAAGTGTTGCTTCAAATTCTGATACATTTTAGTACTCCCGGGATGAATAGTATACCTTGATTTATGGCCTTCATCAAGAACTTGGTGTTTAATCCCATCAACATTAGGTACACACAAACGACCCCTGAAAGTCAATACCCCTTTAGAACTGAGTGAGAAATCCTCAAATTTACCATCTTTGATTTTTTTCATAATCTTTACCAATTCCGGGTCATCCTTCTGAGCTTCCTTTATTTGTTGAACTAAAGTTGGAAATACTCGAATGTTCGCAAAAATAGCTCCATGCTTTGATTCATAAGGACTCCAATCTCGAGCATCCTCCAACATCTTCCATTCCCGCACCATCAATGAAGCTACATAAGACTTCCGGCTAATAGCATCAGCTTCCACATTTGCCTTGCCCGGATGATAAGAAATTGTACAATCATAATCCTTCAACAGCTCCATCCATCTTCGTTGTCTATTATTCAACTCTTTCTGGGAGAAAAGATACTTCAAACTCTGATGATCTGTGAAAATCTCAAACTTTGCTCCATAAAGATAATGTTTCCACTTGTGCAATGCAAAGACAATAGCTGCAAGCTCCATGTCATGGGTAGGATAATTCTGCTCACTCGGAGTCAACTTCCTCGAAGCATATGCAATCACCCTTCCATTCTGCATTAATACACACCCGAGGCCTTCTTTAGAAGCATCACTATAGATTACCAAATCATCATTACCATTAGGTAGGGCGAGAATAGGAGCTGTAGTCAATCTCTTCTTCAATTCTTCAATTAGATTGTGTTGTTAAGCGGGTGCAAAATATCCATTTTACTCATAAAAGTGTAGAAAATTGATAGTGAATTCGTCAACTGTGACAATAATTTTTTGGGAGGGGAGTTGTTAGTAAATGCGTGGAATCTCAGCTTTCTTATAAGATCTTTTTACTAAAACGTCATAGAAAGAGTTTATTGCTGTCTGCACGATCCAAAATGCCCGTCATGAAGCTCCTGTCTCATACCAGAATTTTCAGCGTCTCCTATCTGTTCTCTCCTGGGATATACATCAATGATCAAACACCTACAGACCACAATCCCAACACTATCATTCAAACCAATAAGAAAATCAGTGACCACCTCCTCAACCCTAAAATCTTCTTTATTAAAAAACCCTAAATCCTTGCCAAAAAGATTAGATTCGCCTCTAATATGGAGCTCTTCTCCAATGGAATCAGATCCTACGCTCCTGCTCTTTCTCTCCTTGAGCTCAGTGGCCGTGAAGTCTTAAATCTTTCATTTTATTTTAATTTTCTTTAATTTCTGATTTATATGGTTGTTAATTTCAGAAGATGAATCTTACTACAGTTACAAAGGCGGATGAGGTAACGGAAAGGCACATTAGGATTCGCTTGCGGTTTAACCTCCCATCCAGAGCTCTTACCTCACACATTGTGGATCCTCATAAAAATTTCAATCTCGTTGATGAAGGAAGTGAATCAGGGCTTCCTGGATTGATCTTAGTTACTTTCCCTGGTAACTTTTATCTTACTTGAGGTTTTGATTTGATACGCACTTGCACATAATTTCTCTCTAAAAGATTAAGTTGAAGTACAACTTCAACAGAGGTTCATTTTGGCTTTTGATAACTGATCCATAATTTTTTTATGCCAGCTTTGTCTAGTTTGTCTTTCTTGATGAATTTTTCATCTGTCGTCTTTTATCACCTCACCTTGTGAATTTATCTTATTATGTTTTCTTATAAATAGATAAATATGATAACTGATCCATAATTTTTTTATGCCAGCTTTGTCTAGTTTGTCTTTCTTGATGAATTTTTCATCTGTCGTCTTTTATCACCTCACCTTGTGAATTTATCTTATTATGTTTCTTATAAATAGATAAATATGTTTATCTATTACTTATCTTAAAAGAATAAATATACATAGGAAAGTGCTGTCAGATAGCTTATACAAAATTATGTTGTTAATGTGGGGTATCCATATACGTTGAGTAGTTAGGGGCTGAATATTAAGTTATCACTCTATTCTTATTAGCAGGGTTCTTAAATATGTTTACAACTTTCTTTTGGGTCTTTGGCTGATTGATTCTGCAGTCACAAGACATTATCTGGCTAATCACAATATCCTGTAATTATGCTAAGAGTGGGACGCACAGTTTAAGTGTGTGAGTATGACAAGTGGGGTAGGGTGTTTTTTTTTTTTTTTTTTTAACATTTTAGATTTTAGGAAAGTGGGACTTACTAATGGGACACCCAAAAAGGAAATTAGTGCAAGTTGTTTTGGGACGGAGGAGTATCAGTAGAACTCGTACCTGATTTTGGCGTAACATTCCTCATATCTAAGTTAGGAGAGAACTGAGAATATGTATTAAGTTTATAATGTTAAATACATTTATGACTAAAGCTCCTTTTTTGATGTCTGCTCAGAAGATTAACTTGAATGACTTTTCTACTTCTATTTCAATTTACTTCACGAGATGTAAAAGTTACAACCTAGTAATACATTTTATGTGTACTTTGACGAATAGTCTGTAGACTAAATTCTCTAGCTTCCACTCAATTCCTTCTGCCTTTCATGCTCTTTTGGATGGTGTACTTTTACTGTATCACCACTTCTTAAAGGCACACGTACATGCTTATTAGGCAAGGCAATTATTTAGTCATGATTTCTATTGCTATTGTCTAATCTGTTACTCTATGAGTTATGCTTACATGCTGTCCTTTTTTTGTGTGTGTTGGTGATCTATTTGTGGCAGCAAAAGGTCATATGATCCTATGGTACATGCTTATTTATTTATTTATTTTTAAAATTTTTTTTTTTACTTAAATCATAATTAAACTCAATACATAATCATTAATAGAAGCGCCTAGGAGACAAATCCTAAGGAGAGAAAATCTTCTCTCTAACTTCTAGGGGAGGGGGGATCGAACCCATGACCTCCAAGTTGGAAGCCCTGAGCTCTGGCCACCAGGCCAAGGCCTGATGGTTTATGGTTCATGCTTATTTGATTTTGTTGGATGGAGAGGAAGTAGTAGGATCCTAGTTGACTGTTTCTCTATCCCAGACTTAGTGTCCCCTATCAATATATTTTTTGTGTGGAATATACCCAAAAGGAATACAAGACTCTTATTTTTGTAACGGAGGTAGTAGTTTATTTTTGTACTGTGAACTCCTAGGAAACATCATCTATAGTCAGGGGTAAGCTTTTATAGCTGAGGTTTCTCAGAGAACTTCCATGACATTTTCTTGCTATTGGAGATGTGGGGAATCACCGTTTAAGAAGCGATTGGGATTCACTTTTTTGTGATTAGTTGTGATACAAACCAGTATATTAGAAAGGTGACAGAATTGTGAAGAAAAGAGATTGAAAAGGAAACTTGCAAATTATATTGATAATAGAGTAAGGAATACATTCAATGAACCAAGAGCAAGGCTCTTCTCAGCCAGGATTTTCTAATAACTTCCAAAAACCAACCCCCTTTTCCTAAAAACAAACAACATATTTATAGCACACCCATAACTGCCAATAACTGCCAATTATATATTGTCTTATTTCTCCTTTCATAAACCCTCCAAATGACGGGTTTACCCTTCTCTTTAGTCTGTGCGCTATCATTGCCGCCTCCAAGAGAAACAGCCTTGTCAAGGCTGAAGGAAGGAAATTGAGGGGTGATGAAGTCTTTATCTTCCCAGGTTGCTTCCTCAATAGGCTTGTTCTTCCAATGGATAAGAACTTGCGAAATAGATACGCCATCTCGGACCAATGTCCTTTGTTCTATAGATGTCTGTGGTTCCCACACGGAGTCTTCATGAGCCTCTAAACTCGCAGGGAGAGTTGAATGAACAGCAGCATCACCAACTACTTTCTTAAGCAAGGAAACATGGAAAACAGGATGGATCCGAGATGTAAGAGGTAACTCCAACCTGTAAGCAACAGCTCCAACACGTGCAAGCACTTTAAAAGGACCAAAATACCTAGGAGACAATTTGGGACAGATTCTAGCCGCAACAGATTGTTGCACATGAGGTCTCAGCTTCAAGAAAACCAAGTCATCAACTTCAAAAGAGCGTTCTTTACGAAATCTATCAGCCTGTGTCTTCATCCGATCACTAGCACGGGATAGATGATGCTTAAGTTGTCTCAAACATTCATCACGATCAGCCAAGTCTCGTTGAACAGCTTCCACTTTGACTTCTCCCGGTAAATAATTTGTGATCACCGGAGGAGAACGACCATACACCACTTCAAAGGAGTTGTACCTGTAGAGGCATGAAAAGTAGTGTTGTACCAATATTCTGCCCAAGGAAGCCACGTAGCCCACGTCTTAGGTTGGTCAGCAATAAAACAACGAAGAAAAGTCTCTAAGCAACGGTTAACTACTTCTGTCTGACCATCAGTTTGAGGGTGGTATGCAGTACTGAGCTTCAAGTATGTACCTTGTTGTTTAAAGAGTTCTTGCCAGAAATTACTAACAAAGATGGATCTCTGTCACTCACAATAGATTCTGGAATTCCATGAAGTCGGGCGACTTCTTTGGTGAAAGTTTCAGCCAAAGATCGTGCAGAATAGGGACGCTTAAGAAGGATGAAATGGGCATATTTGGACAACCTGTCTACCACCACAAAAATAGCTTCGAACCCTTTAGACTTTGGAAGCCCAGTAATGAAGTCCATGGAAATATCGGCCCATACTTGATTTGGAATTGGAAGTGGCTGGAGAAGACTACGGGGTGTTGAAGTTGCATACTTGTTGCATTGACAGACAGTACAATTTTGCACAAAGTTCTGGATATCCTTCTTCATACCCATCCAATACAAATTAGCAGCCAAACGACGATAAGTGCGATAAAATCCGGAATGCCCACCTTGAGGAGTGTTGTGAAATTCCTTGAGAATGGTAGGAACGAAAGTAGATGAAGCTGACATAACTAATCTGTCCTGATACAAAAGAACCCCATGTTGAAGTGCAAACCCAGGTTTTGTTACTTCCCCCTGTTGTAAAGCTGAAATGATTGTCTGTAATATTGGATCTTGTTGTACTTCTTCATGGACAGTCTTGAAATCTAACCATTCGGGACGGAAAATCATAGAATTAAGTGCTAACCTATCATCTGAAGCAGTGAGGCAAACATGGTGTTGTGAGGGGAAACATCAAACTGACGAGACAACGCATCAGCACCCTTGTTCTCAAGACCAGGTTTATAGACTACATCAAATTGATACCCCAAAAGCTTAGCCACCCAATTTTGTTGATCCATTGTGGTTACACGCTGCTGCATCAACTGTTTCAAACTCTTTTGATCTGTGCACACCGTGAACTTGCTCCCTATTAGATATGGGCGCCAGTGTTGGATTGCGAGAGCCACAGCCATTAATTCTTTTTCATATGCTGATTTGTTCAAATTACGATCACTGAGTCCCTTGCTGAAAAATGCGATAGGCTTCTTGTCTTGTATTAAGATCGCACCCAACCCATTACCGGACGCATCACTCTCAATGAAGAATTCTTTGGTGAAGTCGGGCAATGCTAAGACTGGGGCTGAAGTGACCTTGTGCTTAAGTTACTCAAAAGCTGCTTGTTCCTTGGCTCCCCACTTAAAACCTTCCTTCTTAGTCAAATCTGTTAACGGTCTTGCAATCTTACCATAGTCACGAATGAATTTTCTGTAGTACCCGGTCAAACCCAGAAATCCTCTAACACCCTTGACATTCCTTGGCACAGACCATTCTAACACATTGCTGATTTTGGAAGGATCCATAGAGACCCCTTCATGAGAAATCACGTGACCCAAATACTCAACCGACAATTGGCTAAATGAACATTTCTTTTTATTGGCCACCAATTGTTGCTTAGCAAGCACACTTAAAACTGAATTCACATGCAGAATATGGTCTTGCCAAGTCATACTATACACCAAAATGTCATCAAAAAAATACTAAAACATACCTCCGTAACATTGGCTTGAAAACTTTATTCATTAATGCTTGAAAGGTGGAGGGAGCATTCGTTAAACCAAAAGGCATTACTAAATATTCATAATGCCCCTCGTGAGTGCGGAAAGCTGTTTTATGAATGTCGTCTTGTCGCATGCGTACTTGGTGGTAGCCGGACTTAAGATCAATTTTGGAAAAATATTGTGCACCATGTAGCTCATCTAATAACTCATCAATCACTGGAATAGGGAATTTATCCGGAATGGTTACCTTATTCAAAGCACGGTAGTCTACACACATCCTCCAATAACCATCCTTCTTCTTGACGAGAATAACCGGACTTGAAAAGGCACTTTGGCTGGGTCTGATCACACCGGACAGCAGTAACTCTTTCACTTGTTTCTCGATTTCTGTTTTATGATGGTGAGGGTAGCGATAAGGTCGAACATTAATTGGGCCCTGACCGTTCAACAAGTGTATAGCATGCTCTTGTTGTCGTTCAGGAGGCAATCCTTGTGGTTCCTGGAAAAAATTATCAAATTTGTCTAGCACTGACTTCATTTCCAACTGTTGATTTGACGTCACCATACTCGGTTGGATATTACAATGCAACTGAGCAAAATGGTTTTCATCAACATGTGTTGTAATGGAATGCACTCTCTATAGTACGAACCCCTTTGATCTCAATCCATTCACCTTGGTAGTCGAAACGCATTTTTTTCTCAATCCAATCGATGTATGTGCATCCAATCTGTGTCAGCCATGCCATTCCCAATACTAGATCATAACCGCCCAACTCAAAGAGCACAACATCTATCTCCCATTTGACCCCTTGAACAAAAATAATAACACCGTGGCACTCTCCCAATGTCGGAGCCGCATATCCGTCACCCAATCTGATATGTCTTTTAGGAGTCTCGGTAATTCTTAAATCCAAAGCCAAAGCTAGACGCCTTGACATGAAGTTTTTGTTTGCTCCACTGTCAACCAACATCAGCACCGGTATCGTTCCTACTGTTCCTTGTAACTTGATGCATTGAAGCATGTCTTGATAATACTCAGTTTGTTTATCAAAAGTCAACACATTTTCAAAAGTCAGCATATTCAATTGCAATTCTTCTGCACCTGTTTCCACTTCTTCATCATTCAACACTCGGATTTCGTTTTCATCTTCAGAATCATCCTCAAGCACCATAACACGCAGATTTTTATCAGGACATTGATGGCGAGGGTGATACGGACCTCCACATTTAAAACAGAGCCCCTTTTACGACGATCAGCAATCTCCTGTGAAGATAGATTCCTCAAGTTCTGTCACGCCAATTTCCAGCGCTGGCCGTGAGTGTTTTCTCAACTGCAGACCCACCACGCGTTGAAACTGGCTGTTTTCCCCCTGGATAGCGTTCACGCGTCTCAGAATTGAGTTTACATGGACCACATCACGCTGAATTCCCCCAGAACCACCACCGAAACGACCTCGAGCAGAGACATGTCCCCCTGACTCGAAACGCGAACCCACTGGTCTGCGCGCCGTCCATGCTTTCCTTCCTTCTTCGTTCTCTCTTTCAATTGCTCTCGCCACATTCATGAGTTTTGGACGTGAAACTGAACCCATTGTAATCAAACTTCGCACTTTCCCCCTAATGCTCTCCTTCAATCCATGAACAAAATAACCAACATATTGATCATTTGGAAGCCGAGGAATTTGAGAGATTAATCTTTCAAAATCTTCAATGTATTCCTCAACTGTTGCCTCCTGTTGAAGAGCAGATAATTGTTCAAAGATATTTCCATCACTAACTCCCCCATATCTCTCCAACAACGCCTCCTTCAACGTTTCCCATGACAAATTTTCATTTTCTTCCACCAGTCTCTTAAAGAAGTGAATTGTGGCCCCATCCATACATAATTGCGCCAAATTCACTTTGATTTCTGATCTAGTATTCTGCACATTGAAATAAACTTCCGCCCTAGCAATCCAACCAGCGGGATCATCCCCATTAAACATCGGTAATTCAACCTTCTTCATAGACAGGCGAAATTCATCCAAGGCTTCATCACGTAAGTCAGAATTTTTCTTTTTGGTACCAACTGACTCATTATTGTGTGATGATTCTCCCACATCCTTCTCCTTACTCGAATTCAGTAAAGAGATGATCTTCTCTTGGTTCTCCTTAGTTTGATTCTGCATTTCATGTAAAGAAACCTCCAAAATTGCGATTTTCTCTTCAAGTGCAGTCACTTTGGCCTCCATCTTCTTCGGTGGCATCCGGCAGGTCGGACCAATTTGATACAAACCAATATATTAGAAAGGTGACAGAATTGTGAAGAAAAGAGATTGAAAAGGAAACTTGCAAATTATATTGATAATAGAGTAAGGAATACATTCAATGAACCAAGAGCAAGGCTCTTCTCAGCCAGGATTTTCTAATAACTTCCAAAAACCAACCCCCTTTTCCTAAAAACAAACAACTTATTTATAGCACACCCATAACTGCCAATAACTGCCAATTATATATTGTCTTATTTGCTCTTCGTATTTCTCCTTTCATAAACCCTCCAAATGACGGGTTTACCCTTCTCTTTAGTCTGTGCGCTATCAAGTTGTCTGAAGATTAATAGCAAAAGTGAAAAGAACTATGGAGGTTTTGGGGGTGTATAAGGTTGAGTGCATCCTCGAGTGATCCACACCAAGGCTTAATTGAGTTGAGTGTATACTAGGTAGATACTCCCTCCGTCCCAAAATCCCACCTTTTTTGTCATTGCTAACGAAAATCCAAAACTTGTAATTGATACACCATCAACAATACTATCAAATAACAAATTCTAGATTGTCATTAGAATAATTAAATCAACCAATAATTATTGCTCAAAACTCATTCGTAGTGATGGCAATAAAAGTAGGACGATCATTTTGGGACGTAGGGAGTATGATTTAGGATCTCATAATGTCTTGCAATTATTGATCTGATGTATATCATAGTCCTATTAGATTAATCTAAATACATGCTATTCTGAATAATGTCTGAAATTAGTTGTAGGAATCTTTTTATCTCTGCCTTTACTCTCTTAAAACTGGTAGAAAATCAAATGCCCGGTCCCGGAAGATCAAGTTGATGAGCCGTGTGATGGGAAACCTTCCCACACGGTTCGGAGAGCACTGAATTAGAATGAGAGGTTCACCACCACAACCTAGGTATTTCTTCATATTTGCTTTCAATTATTCTTTTTCCTCAATATTATTCATTTTGGGATTTCTTCTAGAACAATCAGTTAAGATTATTGGAACTTCTTCTCTCTGACATTACTTTGTGGTCCATATACCGACTTGTGCCGATTTAATAGAGATAAGGTTACATCCTTAAGATACCGTGGAATCAACAAATAAAAGTCCAATCTCTGTACAAATAAAAGGATTCCTTACTTAACAAGAAGATCTCTTTTACACAGAAAAGAAAGATCACAATCCTTATCAGGATTCAACTTTCCTAATATATAACTTCTACAAAAACACGGACTCCTTGGTTTCCATGACAAGTCAGGATTAATTCACCAACACATATATAAACAGGCCCTCAATACAAGAAACGGGTAACGAATTCTCTTGGCTCTTACTCTGGTCAATTGATTTCTATTTGTTTTATCTCATACAAAGCGTATTCTTACTCTCACGCCGGAGGGCCTTCACCGGTGAAGCCCCGTCTAGTTTACGTTTACAGTTTCGTGTGTGTAGATCTGAACGAGGAGGTTCTCTCTGCTGGGATTATCCGAACCGTTAGATGAAAGGCTGATCCGGTACGTTTTTGGCAGCATTAGTTTGGTTCCATTGCCGGGAAGCGAACGATCGGAGAACTTTTTGTTCGGATAACCACAATCTCCTCATGGCTGAAATACCTGCCGACGGGCAACGAGCAAGTGTTACGCCGGAAGGCTACCCCAATCCGCCACAGCTTAACGTGGCCAATAACGCTACTCAAACTCAAGGGCTCCCTCCACCTCCGCCTCAACCCCATGGGGCAGCATGCATACGCGTTCAAGAGGGCCTCCACCTGAGGTTACTCAAATCAATGGACGACGGAGGCGAACAACTACACGACCTCAAAACAGCGAAGCTGGTCCTTCAAGACCACAGCCTTTGGATCGAAGGGCATTGCTCCAACAAAATCTCACGACGCTCCAACAATTGACTGATGCTCAAAGAGCCCTCCTGGAATATGACCCTGAGCACTCCATGGCACATCTCCTCCAGCCCTCCAGAACTAGAGGAGCTCATGAGGATGATAGGAGTAACCATAGGGAAATCCCACGTGCTGATGACCGACGAGACCGGGATCCACGTGATGTTCTCCAGGAGAACCGAGCAAGCCGACTCGAAGGTCGACTTGGCCCAATTAAATTAATAGAGAAGGAAGAGATCTGAGAAATCAGATAAATCAAAGAAGAGAAGAAGAAGCTGAATCTCCTGACGTTAGAATTCTGGGAGAAAGACGCCGAAAAGATGACAGACGTCGGTCTCCACAAAGGCAGGCCCCGACCCATCGCACTCCGCCAAGACGACCTGCCTCTGACCCAGAAGTAAGCCTAGTCGTTGGGAAAAGTCGAGACAAAGGAAGGGATAGACAAAGGAGCTCTCATCGTAGTTCGCAAATCAACGATCGAACACTAATGGATCTAAAAGAAAGGCTCGAAAACGTAGAGGTGAACCAAAGGCAGAGAAGGCCTAGGAATGACTACGACGCAATGCGTCCTTTTGCACAATGCCTAATCCGCAACTAAAGCTCCCCAATCTAGACAAGTACTCTGGCAACTCCGACGCCTTAGATCACCTTCATCTTTTGAGGGCATGATGGCGCTGGTATCAAATGAAGACGATATCCTTTGCAAAGCCTTTGCCAGTACATTGACGAAAGCAGCTAGGTCTTGGTTCATGGATCTAGGAAAGGGAAGCATTGACTCTTTTTCTAAGTTAAAGAGTAAATTTTTGGAGTACTTCTCCACTGCTCGGGCAAGAAAGAAAAGGCTCTCCGACTTGGCTAATATGGTGCAAGGTAAGAACGAGTCGACCATGGATTTCTTTCAAAGATTCAGGAACCTGGCCGACTCTATTGAAGTACGGCTTACCGATAGAGAAATAATAGTGTGTTTTACCAACGGGCAAAGGTCTGATGCCCTCACTTATGAGTTATCGGTAAGGGAAACTCATACGAAGTCGGAATTATACCATGTGGTTTATGCAACAACCATTGCAGAGGAGAAAAAGAAATTGAAGTTTGGGGACAGAGACCGAAATCATGAAAGCAAGCCGCCCACTGGAGACCGAGATCATAGGGCAACGGGCAAAGGTCCGATGCCCTATGACCCCTAACGGCGTTAGAAAATTAACGAGAAATGGTAATGTGCATGTCACATGAGGGGTATTTTGGACATTTTCTTTCTAATTTTCAGTTAACCTTTATTTTATTATTCTCTTCAATATTAGATTTTTTTATTTACATCAAATAATAAAACTATAAATTTCTATCAAAATAATAAATTCATTTTATTAAAAATACATTGACAACATAAAGAATAAAAATAATATGGGATAGTAAAAATTATAAATAAAAAAATGTAAAGTAACCAAAAAGAAATTAAAAAAGAAAAAGAAAAATAAAGCAAAAACAAAAAGAAAAGAGAAACCCAGTTCATCCTTCTTCCTCCCTTCTTCCCCATCCATCCCCGCCGCCCCTCTCCACCCTCACACACCCAAATCTCGACGGCCCTTTCCTCCTAATTTCCCGATCTCCGAACTTGTGTGTCGAGCGATCCTAACCCAACCACCATACTCTGTTACGCTATACCCATCTACTCTCTCGATCCACCTTCTCCCCTGCCACCGCTGCCGCAAGTAGTGCTGAAGCTAGGCCATTTTTGACCAGTTTCTGAATCTACACCCCACCCTCCTCTTTCTCATCTATTCCCCCATTCCCATTCCCATTCTTCCCACTCTGCTAATCTGGAAAAAAAAATCATGGGATTTTGATTTTTTTTTAATGTAATTTAAAGTTTTTTCTTTTGTTCGAATTCTGCCGAGATCTGGAATTTAGAAATGTTTTTGATTGTTGTTCATTTCAATTTATGCCCAGATCTGCGCTTTCACTTTGGTGAAGTTGTGAAATTGGTGATTTTGGAGGAATATTGATGGTGGTGAGTGTCGGATTTGGGTGGTGGTGAAGGTGGCGGCCGAATTTTGGAAAAGATGGTAGTGGTGGTTGTTGACTGTGGGTTGGATGGAGAAAGAAAATGCCACATAATAATAAATTGACATTTTTTGTCCTTCTCTTTTCAAAGAAAATGTTAAAAATATCCCTCATGTGACATGCACATTTTGCTTTTGATCACCTCTCACATGTCTCCCATGTCCACAGGGGAATGCAAAGTAGCGATGAAAATGCTTTTTGGTTGATGCAGGTTTTGCTTTTGATCACCTCTCACATGTCTCCCTATTTATCTTCCTGCCCGTTTTCTACAGGGACATTCATCGAACACCTTCAGACCAAAATCCCAACCCTATCATCTATATATAATATGAAAGCATAAACATTTCCTGCTCTCACATTCAGCCACCTTATAATGCCACCTCGTAATACCACTTGGCGCCATTCTACCATTCTATTGGTCAGCACATTTTGAGGCTTTCAACATAAAAAAAAAAAAAAAAAAAAAAAAAGGGAAAAACCTTCTACAGAACTCGGCTGAATCAATTAAGATTGGTAATTTGAAATTCAAAATTTACAAAATTAAAAGATAAGATTTGAAATTTGAATTTATATTTTATTATTCTAAGTGCATGAAAGATTGATCAAATATCTATTTTTGTGTAAATTTTCAAATCTCAATAATCAATCAAATTAATTTTCTAAATTGTTCGATATTTGTCAATCAAATTATCTCCTTCTATATTTATCAAAATTTCAAAATATTATTTACGGGCCAAAGAGAAACTCGGTTCTATTTATTCATTCCGTCATTTTCATTTACATTTGGAGCAGGAACATCCACTCAATGAAGGTAATTCCAAGTTTTTTTCCTTTTTATTCTCCCATCTGTTTCAATCCTTGCAAAGTCTAAGTAATAACATTAAATCAAGTTGGAGTGAGTATCTTTTGGTATGTCGCTTAATTACAGGAGCAGCTTAGGGCAATGGTTTTGTAGATACCCCGATCTCGCACCCCTTTTCAAACCCCGAATCGGTCTAAACCTTGAAACTGACCTAAAAACCCTCGATTTGGCTGTGCGGGACTGTCGTGAGCCTTATCGGTGCATCGAATAGACGAACGGACTTCAAATTCATGATCAGAGCGAAAAAACGAGTAAACAGGCAAAAATTCCGTTTTTCGAGGTGCGGGACCGGAAACGGGGCCCGCAACCCCCCGAACTGCTCGCTGTTATCCATTCTGTGCATTAAAAATATATTATTACCTTTCCTTGCTAATTGACATATTTCAGATATACCGGCGTGACCACAAAATTATTCCAAACAACTTTCATGTTGGGCCCGCGGACAACCGGGACACCGGAGCGCGCACGACGGAGCGGAAAAGATGGTTATCCACATTGCAAAATATCTCAAAATATCTAAGCAAGTGGTCAAGAAGAGCAACAATATATTATTGTCGTTCCTTGCTTATGAAAATATTTCAGATATACCGGCCTTACCAGAAAAATATTCCGAGCAACTTTCATGTTGGACCCGCGGACAACCGGGACACCGGGGCGCGCACAACGGAGCAGTTGCGGAGCGGAAAGCCGGAGCTGAAAAGATGGTTATCCACATTGCAAAAATATCTCAAAATATTTAAGCAAGTGGTCAAGAAGAGAAAAAAATATATTATTGTCGTTCCTTGCTCATAAAAATATTTCAGATATACCGGCCTGACTAGAAAAATATTCCGAGCAACTTTCATGTTGGACCCCGCGGACAACCGGGACACCGGAGACGCGCACAACGGAGCAGTTGCGGAGTTAATGCCGGAACAGAGATAAGGAGGATGACTTGAATCCTTAGTGTAAGAAGGATAGATAATGATATAAAAAAATCACCTCCCTCCTCCAATTTACAACCTCCCCCCTCCAATTTACAACCTCCTTTCTCCATATTACCATCTCCCTCATCCATTATTTAAAAAAGAATTCATTCACACATCACACACACACCACTCTCCATATTCACCACCACCCTTACTTGCTCTCTCTCAAGTAACCCTAAAACACCCTCAACCACCACCACACCACCACCATACCACCATAGCACCACCACCACACAAACACTAAACTCAAACCCTTTCAAACACTAAGCAAAAGCCTTAGAAAACAAACCAAAAAAAAGACTTCCCTTGGAAGCAAAGGGAGCACAACCTAGGCCTTATTCTCACCTTGTAATTTTTCTCTTCAAATGATATTATAATGATGTTTTGAGCTCTTGAGCATGCTATGCTATTGATCTTGTGTATATATATCATGCATGAATGAGTATCAAATCCTTGTGTGTGTTTGATTCAAGGGATTTTCAAAGAACCAACTTGTTTCCCCTCAAAAAACCTTGAATCTGTCCATAGCTTGTAATATCACCTTGTGAGAAACTCATGTAATCTGACTTAGAAGCATGGATAAATGTTGTTTTGTGTTGTTAATATGTATATATATGCATGTTCAAAGTTTCATGTTCATAGCTTTTCATTTGAGTTAGTTTGATAGGTGTTTTCATGACATAAGTGAGATGCCAATAATCTGTCCATATGGTACCTTACTGCCTTGTTGCTTTGTTTAGGCATAGAAAACTTGGGTTTTGGTCTTAGACCACAAAAGAGAACTTGTTCTACACAGAACAAGGAACATGAGTATGTAAATAGAATATTTTTAGCCTCAGTGGAAGAGGCTCTTTCCATTTTTTGTTTGAGCTCTCTGTTCTCATATTTGTGCTTGTCCATTTCTGACATCAAAAAGTCAGAAATTTTTTTAATGACTTAAACTTGTTTGTTGGACTTTAAACTCTCCAGATCTTAACTTTGACATGTTAGGAGAAACTTTCATGTTTTGTGTCCCCCATGATTCCCCCGTTTTGATGATGAAAAAAGTGGATACGTTAGGGATGTATGAAATTCTGTCAGACTGGGCTGTGAAAAGAATTGCCTTGCATGCTTTGTTTGAACACCATAACATGCCCCTAAAATCAAGGGAAAAATCATGGTAGATGTTTAATGTGTTAGGAAGTTTTCTTGACCTTTACTTTCCAGATTGAATGAGTACAAGAACAGGTACACAAAGAAAGGTGCACAGCAGTCCTGAAAATGTTTAGGGACGGAGTTTCGGACATTTATTTGTTTTGGGAATTGTTTCCCTTTTTGTGCAAATGTAAATATTAATCCCCACCCCTTTATGTGTTTTATTCACTGTATATAAATGATAAAACCATTTTTTTAAAACCAAGTGTGAGTCCACCCAAATCGACTCCCATTTGTGAATAAAAATGAACCTTCCTAGAATAGGAAGACCTCCATATATTAAACCACCATTTTTTGTTAGGGCACAAAATTGCAATTCAAAAGGCATAAAATGAATCTACGTGGCATGCATATAGAGACCATCATGGGCGAAGAGAATGCCTAACCCCTTCTCTCTTCGTAACTTAGCCCCCGAACCCACTTTCTCTAAAAAAGGTTTTTTCTTCGTTTTTCCTAAAATTAAAATGACGGTGGCGACTCTTGCAATTAAATCACAGCATCAAGAGGAAACCATTGTGCGGGAACCGAGCGCATCAGCACGAGGCGAACCCGAATCGCTTTCGCGAGCGATCATTTCGAGGTTCGGTTTCGAGCGCGGGCTCTCACAGGTTTCCCTTTCATTGTTGACACATCCATCTCCGTTCAATATCAACAATCCATAAACATGTGATTAGATTAGGAATCTTATTTTTACTTTCAAATTTATTTGGTACTCATTCTCTCTCTTCATTTTCTACCACACCTTTTACTTATTTTATTCTTATTCCTTAATTATTGTGTCCACCTCTTAGGTCTCAAGTGGGATGGGACGGAGGGAGTATATTATATACAGTATGTGTGTGTGTGTGTGTATTTTAAGTCTTAACCGATCCCTACTCTATATTTTCACAACTCAATAGTAGTTTCTTAGAAGAGTAATTTCAATGGGTTCCCCTTAGATACCAAATTATATACTCCCTCTGTCCCGAAAAGATAGTCCTGTTATGATTTTTTAATGTCAACATAAATGAATTTTGACCAAAAATTGGTGTTGATCTAACCATTATATTGAAATTCTAAAAATTCTAATTGATAAATCGTTAAGTGATTTATCAATAACAATTTTTAGAATTTCATATTGACCATTATTGACACTAATGTTAAGTCAAAGTTTATTTTTGTTGACTATAAAAATTCAAAATAAGACCATCTTTCTGGGACAGAGTGAGTATTCATTGATGCCTCCATTGTCACATCTAATTCGAAAATTAAAGAACAAATTCGACACTAATACTACCTTCTTCAAAGATAAGATCAATTTAAATTTGTTGCTTTATTTGACTAAACCTTGACCAAGATTCTCTGAAAATTTAATTACCTTATTAATATTCTAAAAAATATAATTAAATAAATATATACTCCCTCCGTCCTTTAATGATAGTCCCGTTTAATTATTTAAATATATTAATAATATATCATCATTTTCAATACTACCCTTAATGAAGTCCTAATATTTTATGATGCAAAATTCCATGTGAAAACATGTTAATATTTGGTATGTTAACATTATTCAAAAATCAAAAATCAAAGTTCAAAGTTCAAAATTCAAAATTTCAGTCATGAATAATTAAATATTATGTTCAGAATATATTTGTCAATGATATATACGGTAAGATGACGCGTTAACTGATTTAATGATTCACTCAAAAAATAAAAAGATTTTGATGAGTTACATGTGTATAAAAAAAATTCCATGTGTATTATCAAATTAATCGTTAAAATTTCAATCAAATTAACATAAGTATTCCATGTGTACAATCAAAATTTTATAATTATTTGATAAAATATCAATCAAATTAATATAAATATTCAAAATGATATTTTTAGAATGGATTTAACAACTGTAAATTACTGTAAAGTGAAAACAAAGTGAATTTAATTGAAACATGTGCCCTATATATTAATCAAAGCTCTTTAATATTTTTTTATCAAGTTATTCAACAAAAATATTGTATGTAATCTATATGATTTATAATGTACAATAGTATATGGAAGTGATTTGTCACTTGGGCATTTCGAAGATTATTGTCATCTAAGTCTCTCTATTGATCCAATTCTCATATTTTTGTGCCAGAAGCAATATTTGTAAAAAGCATCGGTCTTATGTGCTATCTTTGTGGGTGGATAAATGTAAAATGGAATTTTTATTTACTCTCTCTCTCACCTTTACTTGCAAAAAAAAATCGTTATGTCACAAAAACTAAGAGAGAATATATAATATTAGAGGTTGTGATTGTGGATAATGAAGTAGGAGAGATAATTTGAGGTAGAAAATAGTAAGTGGATTGTTGTAATGAGTATGACACCTAATGGAATAAGTTTTGTAAGTTAAGGTGGGATGGAGAAATATTATTTTTAAGAAATGATCATATGAGAAGAAATATTGATTCTGAAAACGGGTTTACAAAATTTGATCATGCTTTTTAAAGTAACTATGCCTTTTCTTAAGTAAGTAAGTAACTATAACTATCCATCATGAATTGATCTCCATTCTAAGTTGGGAATAGACCTTAATTTTCGAGAATGATACAATTGAATTTGTATGTGTCAAGGTTTTTTATTTCCAATTCTCTAATATTTTGCTTATGCATTATTATCAATATTTTCTTATTATATTTTTAATGCGTTTATAGGTAATAAATATGGTGAGAATTTAAGGAGAATGACTCAGACAAAGCATGTCAATGGAAATAATGAAAGCCAAGCAAATTCTTACAATAAAATATATAATGTCTCTTCCATGAATTGACTTGCAAATGACATGGTGAGCATAGACTATTTTTAAAATGGAATGGACGGTTTGTAATTAATTTTATTCATTTGCATAGCTCCCTAAATGGAAAAAGTAAAATTAAAAAATAAGTTTGTTCTTTAATAGTATAGCTTAAGTTCCAATTAAAAAGAAGCCAAACATCCTTTTAGAATGTAATAGTCTCAATTATTACCATTTAATTATTGCCCCAAGTTATAGTGTAAAACTTCTAATAGCAATATAATTTGATATTCTGACATCTAATATGTTTACATATTAGATTAATGATTTTTGATTTTTGGTTCTGTAACATAAGAATTGCTTTAAGACATTGACGTATACTTCCTCCGTCCCACCTCACTTGATCAAGCATCGAAATTAAGCAACGGATCGAGAATGATCGTTATAAATATGGGAAAACATATAGTTGAAGCAAGAATGCTTTCAGGAAAGAATAAAGGAATGAAAGTGTTTGTACCCAGAATGATGTTGAGCCCGTCAGATATGACCAAATTCCCTGTTAAATTCCAACGTAGGCAGTTCCCAATGGATGGCAATAACTGTCTTCATTTGGATACCAAGAAATATACTGTTTGATAT
The DNA here is from genome assembly GCA_026119855.1 of Campanula takesimana. NCBI lineage: Eukaryota > Viridiplantae > Streptophyta > Magnoliopsida > Asterales > Campanulaceae > Campanula > Campanula takesimana. The sequence goes on from JAOWBW010000725.1 coordinate 1,032,647, forward strand.
GAATACAATAATTTATGCAGGAAAAAGGGATAGTATAAATGAGGAACATATGAATGACAAGCTGAATAATTATTGTGCAGGAAGAATGGATAGTATATAAGAGGGACGGAAGAATTATGAGCTGGATTGTCATTATGTAAAAGAATGGTTTATACTAAAAGAATGGATAGTATATATGAGGGACAAAAAAAATGACGAGCCAGATTGTCAATTTGCAGGAAGAACCGATAGTATGAATGAAGAACAGAGCATTGACAATTGTTTGGGAGTTTTTGCACCATTTTGGTGGGTAGTTTATTACCGGTTGCAAAAGTCATATATCCAATGGATGGCAATAACTGTCTTCATTTGGATGCCAAGAAATACACAGTTGGCTTATATATACAGTAGGACCACTCTGACATTTTATGTAGATTTTGCAGTGAGATTTTGCATATATAGCAAGTGGTAGTACTGATCAATTCCCCATCCCCACATCAAATTTTTATTAGTTCAGTTTTTGTACAGATTTGCCCCCAAGAATTGTTTCTCTTATTTTCTTTAAAGTCTTTTCTGGAGGTATATTATTTGTAGGTTAATTCTTTCTAGGATGATAATATACAGTATTATAGAACAAAGAACTGAAGAACCAGAAATCAAAGTTGCTGATATTGGACTTTAAACGTTGTATATACTCCCTCCGTCTCATCCAACCATAACTCAGTACATTTTCTGGATTTTTGGATTTCTGCAGATTGTTTATCTTCCTGATACTGTTTATCGCGGGGCCATGGATTCAGCTGGTTAGTTCCTTGAAGCTTCTCTTGTGTCACTGAAACTTTTTGTTATTAAACTTGAGAGACTCAAGTATCAATCTCTGAGTATTAGTATCGGTTGTAGATTTTTGACAATTATGCTCTGCACTATTTAAGGGTGCGAAATGCAAGTGACTTTAGTAACAACCTAAAAGACCTATTCACAATTTGTACGAAAAGCCAAAATAATGTTCATATAACATGATGTTCATATAAAACCATTCGAAAAGAATCAACTGGTTAGTATCTTTTTCTCCATATTTGGTTTTTTACATTGACTTCTGTTTCTGTTAATCTCATGGGTTTCAACATGGCCCTCAATACATGAGACCTCAGACCCCTAAGCAACAGTTGACCAATTATATAATTTATGGTCTACTAATTTGGCACTCAAGTTATTCACAGTCACAAAAATTTACATTGCCTTCTTTTTTTCTACGGGAAGGGACATGCAGAATAAGGAGGAGCTCCAGGCTGACACAGAATCAGAGTCCTCAGCTTTCATTAAAGATTATGAAACTGGTGATTGGGAAAATTACAAGGACAATGATGTTATGCAACAACAATTTGCAATCTGTGCTGAGGAAGCTGCAAAGCTTCCATTTGTAGGAGACAAGCTAATACGCAAATTGCCTTGAACCTTCTCATAGATAATCCTTTCTATTGACTGTTTAGCATGGAAAGAGAGACAAGTTGAGACGGTTTCAACTGAGATTATATTTTAGACATTTTATTGTAGTTAATGGTTCAGGTATCATGGCGTATTTTTGTGCATTTATATTTTAGGCTTCTGGGAATATTTGAGTCCTGTTTCACGGTTCAGATTAGATTTATAGCTCATATATGGATGTATTTTCCTAATTTAAAATTAGAGGTGAGTTAATATAATTGCTTTTGCTTAATCCATTTAGTATGATTGCTTCCCTCCTGTTGACTGTTGGATTTCTACTGTTCTCCACCTGTCCTTAGTTTGATATTTAGGTTGAGCTGCCTCATGGTTTCTGGTTTCTTAAAATCCATTTAGTAGTCTTTTCCCTCCTGTTTCTTTTGCTTAATCCATTTAGTATGATTGCTTCCCTCCTGTTGACTGTTGGATTTCTACTGTTCTCCACCTGTCCTTAGTTTGATATTTAGGTTGAGCTGCCTCATGGTTTCTGCTGGTGGCAAAGCAATGGCACAGAGCTCTCCTAAACTTTACTGGTATGTAGAAACAAGTTTTCTATTGTCATACTATGTTTTAGCAGAAGCTGTTGACCGTCACCGAACCTTATTTTGGGTGTTTGATTCTAAAATGCAGGCTTTCTGTAATTTTCTTGGCGTTTGATGTGTTCTTTGTTGTTTTATGCGTTGTACTGGCATGCCTCATAGGCATCGCTGTTTGCTGTTGCCTTCCATGTATTTTTGGGATGAAAGAGTATGAATTATAATTTAGCACTGTGTCCATGAAGTCTTAATGGATGTTTCACTTTCATTGTAAGACTGAGGGCTTCAAATATCTTCCTTTTTCCCTTTCTTTTCTTCTTTTTTGTGTGTGGCTATGGCCTGTGGGTGTGAATAGAATGGGATGATATGCACATATATCATATTAACATTGTTTAACTGAATGCTTCATATATGTATGGTGTTTTACATGGAGTTCTTGGGCTACATGAAAAGATAGTGGGCAGGTGTATTGGAATAAGTTGTGTTATAAGAGAACAACGTTAATTGTCAAGCTCATCCTCATCTTGATGTTAACATCATCGTTGGACTTTATATATCAATGTAGATCATGGGGGGTTTATTAATGAAAAATGTAAAATTTGAAGATCATTTTGGGACGGAGGTAGTATTTTTTTTATTCTTAGCATTACTATGCTCCCGTCGAATCTCGACGGGTCACTAGTTTAATCCAATAGGAAAAGCAGTAACCACCTCCTCAATGATCTTCCTGAATGCTGCCACGTCTTATTAATATTATACTCCCTCTGACCCAGAAAGATAGTCTCATTTTGACTTTTTATGGTCAACAAAAATAAACTATGTGTCAATTTAATGATCACAATGAAATTCTAAAATTTTTTATTGATAAATCACTTAATGATTTATCAATTACAAATTTTAGAAGTTCATTAGAATGATTAGATCGTCACCAATGGTTGGTCAAAGTTCATTTCTATTGACCATTAAAAGTCAAAATGAGACTATCTTTCTGGGACAGAGGGAGTTTGAGATGCCGTAAGTTTGCACAATACACTGTGTGTGTATAATTTATCTGATATCAGAACTAGTATTGTCTTAAGCTATTATAAGAGTGCACTTGAAGTGCATTGGGTGGAAAGTAAGACCGGATGCCGTTTGAGCTAGATCTTCTTGGCAGCCTTGACCTATCATGTCTGTTCTTTTTTTTTTTTTTTAGTTTGGTCGTTTTGTGTTTACATTCTTACAGATATAGTTTGTTTTTAGGGATGGCTTTTCGCATATGATCCTTACTCGAGACATCCAGAAATGAAGGTTAGTATTATCTTTATCATCATCTCTCTCTATCTCTCTCCCCCCACTATCTCATTTTTTTTGTACATTTGAGCATCATTTAAACATGAAACAGATTCCTCTTTTCCATCTCCAATGTTTGATAATATGGTAAGGAAGAAAAATAGTGAGTGTAAGAAAAAAATGTAAACATGCCAGAAAATCACCGTACCATGATAATTATAATTGAATATTTGGATAATCAATTCAATCCAAAATCCATGAGTAGTGCTCTCCGAACACATTGAGAGCAACTGCCATGTGATTTCTTCTTCACTAGCATTAAATCTTCATGGCTTCTTCTTCACTAGCATTAAATCTTTACGTAATACTCGCTCCGTCCCAAAATGATCTTCTCATTTGGCATTTTTCATTGTCCCAAACAATTCTTCACATTTCTACAACCTAGGCTTAGAAGTGCCCAAACAAAACATGACTAGTGAATCAAGTGTTCATATCCTTAAAATGTTTGAATAGTCAAATGTGAAGATCATTTTGGGACGGAGGGAGTACTATATATTACTCCGATCAATTAACCCTCTAGTATGAAACTTACATTGTTTTATATTTAAACCAAACTCCCTCCGTCCCATAATGATAGTCCCGTTTGACTATTCAAACATATTAGTAACTTATTGTCATTTTTATTACCGCCCTTAGTGAGTGAGGTCCAATTATTAGTCCCACTAAACTCTCTCTTGCAACAACCATGCGTTACGAAATATATTCATCAAAAGGTTGAAGTTTGGAAGTATATTTTAAAAATTTGGGACAAACATAAATGGAAATGGAAAGGAGGACTATCATTTTGGGATGGAGGGAGCATATTTTAAAATTTTCATTATTGTTCCTGTCCGCGACATAAGCACCACAACGACGGCCCAGTGAACATAAACATTTTGGGTACACTTGGCTTAGCACATGCCCACCTAAAAATCCATGGACGATATTTGTGCATGTGGCCACTTAAATAGCACATTGCCGATGTGGGGATGGGGTATTGCAGTGAGGATTGGCCTTGATGTGCATGAATCAATTAAATGCTATATATACTTCATGTTGTGCATTGAGATACTTTTCTGGCACAGGTGCTCCTCTAAAACGGAAGCATTTGTTTGATACGAATGTACGTGTGTAGATATTGTATCATAATTGTCTAGTTTAGTCCATCTTGGAAGCATTTGTGTGGGTTCTGATCGCAAGAGTAGTGATAGGCAAAAGATAAATAATCCGGAAAAGGGTGACATACATGGAAACCCAAGTTAACATCCTTGTCAGCATGTTTAAAAATTTGAAAAAAAAAGGCTTTATTACATCAGAAAAAAAAAAACTCCCCAGAATTCACCCTTTCATTTACCAAACTTAAGCCTTTGAGTGCCATCATTTTCCTGATTGCAAATATGTGTGCTCTTTGAATGCCATCACTTTAGACTCATACTTCGGCATGCCAATTATTTTCCTGATTGCAAATGTGTGCTCTTTCGCAAGCACTCCTATACTGTTCCCACCATGGTTGTCCTTGATCTTTTTGCAGAATAAATCCTATGTGGAGTGCGTTCCTTTTTCTGGCCAGGTAACCTATTCTCGTAGTATGTTCTAATGGCTCTGTGATTCGTCTATTTGGCAAGACATTTTTTTTTTGGCTAGTTTACTGATGGATATATGCTGTTTTGTCTGAAACAGAAGCCTGAATGCTTAGAAATATCCAGTTTTGAGGCTCTCTTTTATGTGACAGATCATGAGACCAGTTATGAGGGAATAATAGTATGGGTACAATAGTTTGGACCGTTTAAGTTGTTGCTGCGGTGTCCATTTATCTTTTACTAGTGTTAAGTATCCATTTTCCTGCTATCGTGAATTTATGATCTAGTGTCCATCGTAATTTGGACCGTTTAAGTTTCTCTGGTGTTGAATGTTTTATTTTTTATTTTTAACATCGTATCACAAGAAGGGCTTCATTTTAGACCCAAAACTTAACTGCGTTAATCTTTATTAACGGAAATTTTACAAAAACCAACACCGAAACATATTTAAAGAATCAATTAACAAAATTGACTAAATTGTAATGATTTGGCCATTAGTGATGGTAGGATTGTGATGGTGGTAGTGGGGGAGTAGTGATGATGGTGATAGTGATGGCGGGATTGTGATAGTGGTGATGGTGGTGGACTGGTGGTAAGGGTAAATATAAAGTCACAAAAAAATCTCACAAAACTTGGCTCACAAAATATTGTGTCAAGATGTTATTGGTGTTTTTAATTAGAGTGTATCGGGTCCACAATCGATGCAACTAATAAAATATCGTCACCTCATTTTGTATCCATCATTTTGTGTACTTCTTTTGTGCCCCTAGCATTGCCCTGGTGGTAATGGTGATTACAAATTGTAACGGCTTCAGCAACTTGAATCCTTGAATTGTGACGGTTGTTAGCTGTTATTCGCTAATAAAGATAACCACGTTAAGTTTTAGCTCTGAAAATGCTTCTTTTTTCTTCTTTTTTTTTGGTACGATTGTAAAAATAAAAACTATAAATTCAGTCATAAAAGTGAAACACGCTTAAGTACAATGTTACATTATCCCTTTATCTTTTTCCAGTCATGTAATGGATGCTTTACTATGATAGTGAAAATGCATTAACATCCCTGTTGTCTATTTTTAAACTCTGAGTTTTTCAAATATATAATAAAATATGAAGAAAAAAAATGGTACTCCATTTTGTTTCGCATTGGTTCATATAATGGGACGCTATACAACATTGCCACAGTAACGATCTAAGGAATTTTTTTTCCCATCCCCTAACCCCAAACCCTAAATAAATGCTTAAATTTATAGACTTTTGTCCTTGGATGTCAATTTTGGAAAGTGACTAAATCTGTTTTAACATACAAAAACTTGAATGTCTAAATTTTTGGGAGGTGAATAAATCTGTTTTAACTTACGAAAGTCGAATTTATGCTTAGACTTGCTATTAAAATAAAGTCAATCTTACGGAAAACTTGTTTTACACTAGACGGAAAAAAAAGTTTTTCAGAAGTGCATGTTCAAATATTTTAAAGTGCTGGTTCTAATATTATAAAATGCCAAATTTCAAAATGACGCTTATAAACATTCAAACCGACACTTTTAACGTTTGCTAAAGAAGGCCAGTGGTATTGTTAATGATTGCCGGTTGTAGCGTTAAATTGTATCGGCTGTAGTGTTAAGGATTGCCGGTTGTAGCGTTCAATAGTGCTGGTTGAATAGTTAAAATATTGTCGGTTTATTGTTAATAAGTGTCGGTTATTGTATTAAAATGTGTCGGTTATAATGTTTAAAAGTGCTAGTGAGTTTTTTTATTTTCGATTATTTAAAAAAAATGTATCCGCATTTTGATAATATGCTTTACATTAAAACGAGCGTGAAACACGTTTTTCACCCTAAAATAATGAGGTGAGGTAATAATATGAAGGTGTTGTGAGTATCAATAGCAGCATAAAATATATTAAGTGAGTTAGTTGACGTGAGTATTACGATTTAATTTTGAAAATTTTGTCTTTAGCACAAATAAATATTGATAATTTTTCCTGTTTCAAATGAGAAGATGATAGTACAATCCATCGTAATTCACAAGAGTTTCAATGAGAAGGTGGAAGTACAGTCCATTATCATGACTCAACCATCGGAAGTCACAAAAAACACCTGTTAACCAAATGGTTGTTGGCACACTTATTTTTACATTCTTGTTTAAGAAAAATCACTTTTGACCATCCGATGTGGAGTATCAATTTCACATTTTTAATTTAAACTTTGACAATTTATAATCAGATGATTAAATATTCATATAAATAAATTAATTACCTGTTACAATATTTTGTAGAGATAATTAAGTATTCATGCACATCATTTAAAAAATTGAATAAACTAAAATTAAAGTAAAATTATGTTTTTTAAGCGGATAAAGTATTTTACCTCTTGAAACGCTATGCATTGTAAAAAGGGTTAACTGTAATTTAGTTACCTAAGTTTTACACGAAGTTGCAATTTGTTATTGAATTTGTCAAAGTTGCGATTCGACTCCTGAGTTTGCTGAACCGGAACAATCAGGTGCAAAACTCGTTAGCTAGTTAAAAATTAATGAAATGTATATCATGTGCGAAATATGTGACTTTTATTGAGGGCAAATATGTCATTTCCACTCGTAAATGAATCTCACTTACAAATATTTTAGTTTCAAGTGTTAAAAATAAAAGATTAGGGGTCGAAATATAAATATGACTTCATCTTCAACCTTTAGCATAATCCCCCACCACCCAAACAACCACCATCTACCCACCACCACCTTCGCTATCATCAATCCTAGAAACAAGCCATCATACCCAAAAAAAATAAAATCTCAAATGTTTTTAATCATGTACAAAAGCACAAACAATTTATAAACCAAAAAAAAAAACCAAACCCATTTCTTCATCTTCTTCCTCAATCTGCACCTCCATGGCCGGCCCTGTACATTAGGCCTCTAAGGCCATGGCCTTAGGCCCCCCAAAAATAGTTAACTTTTAGGGCCCCCAAATTTTCCATTATGTAATATTGGGCCACTTTTATCCCTATTTGTAAGTTCAATAATGATCAACTTAAATTATAGCCTATAATTTTAATATGAATATTTAATTCTCAGCCCATTAGCAAAAGCTCAATCGGCCCAAATTAATAAAAATACAACCCAGATTATTACTTTTCCTAACTCTTTAGACTAATCTCAACTGTATAATCCCTATTACAATGGAAAATAAAAATAGAAAAGGGCTAGAAATTGTAGGAACAACCGAAGTCAGAACAGTACAGAGAGAGTGAGAGCCAAAACGGAACAGTCCAACGCTTTGCAAGAAGGTATGTTTTTCATTTTTTTTTAATTTTTTTTCGTGTCATGGAGTAAGAATTAATCAATTTATTGTAATAATTATCTCATTATTTATGTTACTACGAAAGAACTTTAAGTGACAATTGTTCATATATTTAAAAAGAGAAATTCATAAACTTTAATCAAGGGCCCCAATCAAAAAGTTAGCCTTAGGCCCCAAATTTGACAGGACCGGCACTGTGCACCTCCATCACCTCTCACGGCAGCCCACCGATGCCGTTCCCTTCCCTACATCGGCTTCAAACAATATCTTCATGCCTCGTCATCCTCATACCCCACCCACCTTCATCATTCTTCACTCCCCTACCTCTTCATCTAACGCCACCATCAACTACCACCGAAAGACTGTCATTTTGAACCGACAATGATGCGTTTTCTCTCCCAAATCAGAACAGCTCAATTGAACTAGGTGAACCTCGAATTGGACATCGATTCGGTGGTCGTGGGTTTATGATAGCTCGAAAAATTATCGGAGTTGTTGCCGGATGAACGAACAGGGCTAGAAATGGAGAATCAGGTGGAGGGGTGGTGATTGTGGCCTGTTGGCGGGCGACTACTGATGAACAACGCTCAGGAAGAAAGCGATGGGCTAGGGCTTGTTCTTTGACTGCAATTCACGATCCCTTTTTCCATTTTCCAATTTCTATTGGGTAAGATTCCTTTTCAATCGGAAATGACAAGTTTGCCCTCTTAAAACTCGCGTGTTTCGCACATGATATACATTTCGTTAGTTTTTTAACTAGCTAACGAGTTTTACACCTGATTGCTCTGGTTCAACAAACTTAGAAGTCAAATCGCAGCTTTGACAAATTTAAGAACCAATTGCAATTTCGTGTAAAACTCAAGTATTTAAATTCCAATTTGCCCTTGTAAAAATGGACGGTAACCAACTTAAATTTTTTGACAAACTCTTAGGACAAAATGGTAATCGAACAAGTGCTTGGCACTATGGCAGCACAAGTACACTTAAATTTGATACATTAATTTTATAATATATCATTTTAGTATCTAAAATTGCAAAAGAACAGTGCTAAAGTTTAGAAAAAATTACAAAACTATGTACAAATACAATACAGTTATCAAACAATAATTAGATGTTGAATTAACGAGTGATTGGTCTTACAAATACAATATTTTTAATAACATTGTTTGCAATAAAAAATTAAACACTTTTTTTTCTTTTTTTTTTTTGTCGTAAACCATAGAGTAAATCAGTACTCCCTCTGTCCCTAAATGAGTGTCCAAATTTCATTTTAAGGGACACTGAAAATCTCAATTTTTTGAACAATTTGGTAACAACGATTCATATATAATCTTGTAATCTCTTTTCTAAACCTTTAGTTTTGCACGTATAAAGAAACCGGTGAAAATTTTTTCGAAAAAAAACGTTTAGGGAGAAAGTTATGTTAAAAAAAGACACTCACTTAGGGACAAAGATTTTTTGAAAATGGACACTCATTTAGGGACAGAGGGAGTAGTTTTTTTATTTTATTTGATGTTAATCATGAAAATCAAAAAAAAAAAAAAAATCTTTTCTAATTAATGGTCAAACAAACTTGATCTTATCAAGATTTCATCTAACGGCTACTGCGTGTCTTGTAAGCAGACTTTTGTCCTTTTTCAACATCTTCAAAGTCGGCCCCAAAATCACCTCGCCTCAGTATTTAATCTTTCCCGGCCTGCAAATTTGTCACTACTCCTCCAACCTACAGAATCTCTCCTCCAACGGGGTCGTCCTCTTCTTCCTCCATTATAATACCAATGGATTATTATTACTGTTCACTCCACCCCCGGCTAGGGTTTCCCTCAATTCTCCTTTTCCTCCTCTCATGGCTTCTTCGCCTCCCGCTATAATCACCCTTCTCCTTCTCACTGCCCTCTTCAATATCGGCCACTCATCGACGATCGGAGTGAAGTACGTTTCCCGCCTTCTCGAAATTCAGGAACGAGAGACTGCTCCCCCTTCTGTACAGCTGGCCGCCGCTGTTGATGTTCTTAATCGCCTTATTCCTTCTCACTCATCTAGCTTCGACTTTCAGATCATCTCTAAGGTATCCATTTTACTAAGTTTTTGATTCATATACCTCATTCTCTCAGTTATTATTCAAAAAGACAAATTTCCTTGGAGAATTTTATCCCAACATTTTCAATCGAGAAACAAAAAGCTAACTGTTATTTTTTTTAAAGAGTCTGACCTTTTATATTTGAAAGTGGAGGTAACCATCTGTCAGACTAGTAGGAGTATTCAATACAAATGATTTTGTTTTAGGTAAGACTACTAAAATTCTAGTTATTAAAAACTGCCTTATACTGTATTATTGTAAATTACAACTTAATAATTTTGTTAATAGAAGGAACTTATGCAATCTCAAGTAAATTAGTTATCAATTTAAGGAAAAAAAACACTAAAGGGACTCTTTGAACAGATGGGTACTAACCATAATGGGTACTCCTGCAATTATCCATGTTATGTGATCTCCAACTGAAATGTTGAAATTAAAAAGCAAAGAAAATATTCTGTTTTTTTTTTAATGGTTTTTGCTTTAGAATTTTATACTGAAATAAACTTTGGATTAAGCGAGAGTACAGCTATGTGTGCAGCACGCATGGAAGAATTTGGGTGAACTAAATTAATTGTCATGCTTCCATTTGATTTTATCCAACTTCAATTGTTTTCTTGTTGATGTCCTAGTATAAGTTGTTATAATTGGCTCTTTGGTAAAACTATCGCTCTACGATTTTGTACTATAGGAACGTTGTGGTGGAGAATCATGCTTTGGGATAAGCAACCACCCTTCCTTCAATGAACGTGGCACTCCAGAAATTTTGTATGTTAATTTATCTTTCTTTGTTTTGTAATAATGCCAAGGTTGTTGGGTTTTTGGTGGAATAGATCAAACAAAATCCATGGCTCTTCTTTGACATGCCGACACCTTGTGTTTAAATTTGGTTAGAATTAGTGGTGTCACTGGAGTGGATCTCCTGAGTGGCCTGCATTGGTACCTCAAACATTGGTGCGGAGCACATATATCTTGGGATAAAACTGGTGGTGTCCAACTCTCTTCAGTACCTAAGGCAGGCTCTCTTCCTCGTATTCAAGATGATGGATTGTTAGTACAAAGACCTGTTCCATGGAACTACTACCAGAATGCTGTCACATCTAGTTGTAAGCCTTGGTCTTTACTCCCTCCGGTCTTCTCATTTGACTATTCAAACTTTTTAAGAATATGAACACTTGCTTCACTAGCCGTGTTTTGTTATGCACTTTTAAGCCCAAATTGTAGATATTGGAAGATTTTTTTGGGACAATGAGAAATGGCAAATGGGAAGATCATTTTGGGACAGAGAGAGTATATTACAGCTTTAAGCCAACTTTTTGGAAATTCCTAAGCTTGCAAGTTCTCATTTATCTTCTGAAGCATTCTCTTATTATTGTTGAAGATACATATGCTTGGTGGGATTGGCAAAGATGGGAGAAGGAGATCGATTGGATGGCTCTTCAGGGTATCAATATGCCCTTGGCATTCACCGGCCAAGAAGCCATCTGGCAAAAAGTTTTCCAGGTTCTTGCTAATCTTTATCATCTAACAGATCAAAAATTTTACGCTTGCTTATGTTTACTTTCATTCAATATTTCTGTACAATTTTGGAGAAATCTGGGTTTAAGTAAAAGCATTCAAGTAGTTAATGAGTAAGCACATACCATTCTTGCTATTCATAAATGGATGGACCTCCCCTCGACTATAACAGTCATTACTTTATTTCGTAGTATTTTTCTTTCTTATTATTCTTTTTCAATTGGAGAGAGCTACTCATTAACAAACTTTAGTGTCTTTGAACATCTTCTACTTGTCAATAGAGTTGAAACTTGAAACTACTCCTCTGTTCCCAAATCATAGGCACTTTGCCTGAGCAAGTAGTTTGAGGACAGGAGTCCGCATGCAAAAAATCAAGCTATTTCTCCAAGTTTCATTTTCTACTTTTATATTCGATGGTTGTCAGTTTTCAATGTTTTGGAATTTTGAATATAATATTTTAAAACTATCACAGAAATTAACCGTGGCTTTTACAATATGTTTGGATCTACATTCATTTTAAAGTCGAGAATTGCTATTAGTTTATATGTTAGTCCAAAGTTGTCCTCTTTATTTTTGTTTGGATCTTATCAAGTTTTTTTTTCCATCCCTTTTCAGAATTTCAATATTAGCAACTCTGATCTCAATGATTTCTTTGGAGGCCCTGCTTTTCTTGCTTGGTCTCGTATGGGAAATTTACATGGGTAAGCTGGAATCCTTCAATGCTATTTAACATGCATTTCCAATTTGGACATTTTCCTCTGACATATTTGCCAAACTTTCAAGATCTTTTTTTTATCCCCACCCCCTCGATGCTATATAACATGCATTTCCTATTTGGTTGCAAGGGCAAGCTAGGACATTATAGCTCACAAGGTCCCTATAGTAACTTCAGTAGATCTGGACACTCATTTAGCAACATTTTATTGGATAAATGGACATTCATTTAAGATGCTGGTAGTAATCTATATTTGTTATCTGCATTTGTAGCTCAGATTTATGAGATATTCCACTATGTTTCCCCATTTTGTTTATTTAGTAGTATAAGTTAGTAGGTTATTGATAATACTTTTTACCATCTTATCCCACGTTACTTGAACTTTCCTTATGATTACTCTGTTTTATCTTCCAGCTTTCATGTTTCTGTCCAAAATGGATCATGATCCTTATTAGCTTGTTGCAAGTTGTTTGCTCAGATAATAATGATCTATGGATACAACGTACATGGTTATATTGACACCCTTTCTCGTTTTGTTCAATTCATTTCATTTTAGAAGTAAACCACTGGATAAGTTTATCTCATCAAGGAAAACTGGAAAAGGTAATCTGGATATTTGGAGAGGTCGTTTCGTAAATTTAGAAACTATATCACACTTCTATCTTCCCCTTGTTATGTAATAATAAACAGGATATTCCAACTTATACTTTTTATCCTGCTTCACCGGGTCCACTAAAACTTAGCTCGAGTTTCAACAAATGGAATATTTACTTATCTGTCTCTCTACCTGTTGATTATTTTGAATCTTGCATATTATTCAGTTTTATCATTATCTTTCCGATGTAGATGGGGTGGACCACTACCACAAAGTTGGTTAGATCAGCAACTTACATTGCAGAAAAAAATTCTTGCTAGAATGTATGAACTTGGAATGACTCCAGGTATGGTTTATTCTTTGGTTAATGCATGTATTGAACTTTAAAATACCACAGGCTGACCACAACTGGGGTAAAAAAACTGTTAAAATCAAAGTCTTCATAAGAAAGTAATTAATCCTAATTGGGGATGTGAATAGCCGTTTAGTGATGCACGAGTCTTTGTTTCACATTCACAATCGAATAACCAGTCTTGTCGTTTCTGTACATGTATGGATGAATTATTCTCCCTGATGCATATGTTCGTGTTTCAGTCCTTCCCGCATTCTCCGGAAATGTCCCTGCAGCACTGAAATACGTATTTCCTTCAGCGAAAATTACACGTTTAGGGAATTGGTGGGTATTCCTGTTCGATAGCTTTTTCCAAACATCGTGTTATTCAAGTTAGTTATTATTCAGGCTTTCAGAGAATATAGTTCCTAAAGCAGTACCTAAAACCTGTTATTGATTTCATATAATGCTCAGTATGTAGTACCAAAAAGGTGCTTTAAAAACATTCTTCTGATCTTGTCAAGAAGGCATATGGCCCAGTGCATGAAGTCCCTTCATTGCAAGAAGGTTCTAAGGTACGAAGTCTTGCTCTTCCAGGCAAAAGGGCTGTTTCCATAGTCCCAGTTGGTGCCTCTCTAAATTTCTGGATCTGAACTTGCAAATGAAGATGTGATGCAAGTGTATGATCTTTGTGTGCTTGTATCCTTGGTAATTCAGTCCCTAATAATCTATCATCAAAAGTTTTTGAAACAAGTCATCATGAGATAACCAAAGAGATACGTTTGAAAGTTCTCAGTTGTAACCTCTTCTGTTTTGTTGTCTTGGATTGATATATCAAAAACCAACCCAAACAGTTTTTTCCCCATGCTTGGTGGACATGACAGTGTCGACTGTTGAGATTTGAAGTTGTTGAGCCATAACCAAATTGCAGCTCAACTTTAAATATCATTTATTTCAGCTCTTGTTTAATTGAAATGTTTATCAATCATGTCAGGTTTACAGTTGGAAGTGACCCTAGATGGTGCTGTACTTACCTTCTTGATGCAACTGATCCCTTATTTGTTGAAATTGGAAAAGCATTTATCAGGCAACAGTTGAAAGGTAAGGCGATCGTATGATATTTATATATAATGCTCAGAAGCTCTTTCTGTCGTTCCTGATATTGGATCTACTTAACGCTTCAGAATATGGAAGGAGCAGCCACATTTACAACTGGTAATGTATCTTTCACTTCACTGTTCTTGCTCGTTTATAATTAGTTCCTTATGTTCTTTCTTAAATTTGTCTTGATTGACTAATCATACTGGTTATGTAAAGGCAAGACGCCTACGTAATGTTTAATTTCACATGGAAACAATTGTTATCAGAGATAACAATTGACATCCAATTTTAATTTATTATGAATCTGGTCCGACTTCTTCAGTTTCGTGAGCTGCTGTTGAATGTCCAACTCCCAATGTATTTTTGACCAGTTGAACTGATCTGAATATCTCGCAAATAATACTGTGTGTTTCTTGTCCTGAAAGGATATGACAGAGTTTATATTCCAGGAGTTCTGTTTTTCTTTTTTCCTTATTTTTATGCTTAAGGGTTTATGGTCTTAATTTCTTTTGTATTGTCAATTCTGTTTGATGATTGACCTTTTGCTCAGAGAGAAATATTGGGAGAAGTAACCGTATGCTATTATATCATATTACTGAAATGTTCATAAATCTACTGTAGCGACACATTCGATGAGAACACACCACCCACAGATGACCCGGAGTACATCTCTTCGTTGGGTGCTGCAATCTTCAGGGGAATGCAAAGTGGCGATGAAAATGCTGTTTGGTTAATGCAGGTTAAACTTTTGAATCACTTCCCTTATGTCTCATTGTTAATCTTCCTTATTTCTAGCCTTTCCATACATTGTTTGTCTGTCCAAACAATAATAACCCATCTTATTAAGATACTGTAAAATTGCACAAAACAAGTGTGTATAATTTTCTGGAGTTGGAACTTGTATCATCTTTTTCACTGATATCATGTGGCCTTGACTTATGGTGTGTTTATTTTATCTATTAGTTTGAGTTCAGTTGCTTCAGACATTTGCTTTCTTTAGCTCGATATTCTTACAAATCTATTTTGTTTTTTAGGGATGGCTTTTTGCATATGATCCTTACTGGGGACCTCCACAAATGAAGGCTAGTCCCTTATCCTCATCCTCATCATCCTATCTCTCTCTCTCTTTCTCACCGATCTCGTTTTTCATACAATTTAAGCATCATTAAAACATGAAACACGCTCCGCTTTTCAATTTCTAATGTTTGATATTTTGATATGGAACAAGGAAAGAACTAGGAAGTATAAGAAAAGCGCTAACATGCAAGAAATTCTTCATTCCATGAACAATTAATTGCATACGTGGCTAATTAATTGAATCTAAATCCATGAGTACTGCTCTCCATACACATCGAGGCAAGTGGTTTTCTTCTCTAGCATTAAATTTTCGTAATACTA
The DNA here is from genome assembly GCA_026119855.1 of Campanula takesimana. Taxonomy (NCBI): domain Eukaryota; kingdom Viridiplantae; phylum Streptophyta; class Magnoliopsida; order Asterales; family Campanulaceae; genus Campanula; species Campanula takesimana. The sequence goes on from JAOWBW010000725.1 coordinate 1,048,568, forward strand.
TGAGATTACCCTACAGTTTGAAACTTGCTTTGTTTAATGTGTAGGCCAGAGATTTCAGTTACCTCAATATTGTTCAAGTAATAATCAGTGAAGTTCATATGTTGATGTTGTGAGGATGGCAGTTACTAGCGAAAAATTCTTATCCTGCTCTCTCTCTCTCTCTCTCTCTCTCTCTCTCTCTCTCTCTCTCTATCTATCTATCTATCTATCTATCTATCTATCTATCTATCTATCTATCTATCTATCTATCTATCTATCTATCTATCTATCTATCTATCTATCTGTCTGTCCTTCCAGTGCTTGATTTACATAGATTTAATGCAATACTTCATGCTGTGCATTGAGAAACCCTAAATATGCAAAAGACAGTAACCAAGCTTTTCTGACAGGGTGATTTTGCTCTAAAAAGAGAAAGCATTTTTTGATATGAATGCACGCATTGAGATATTTAACTATAATTGTCTAGTTTATTAGCCAATCTTGGACGTGCCACTTCGTCATTATATGCTTATGCTGTGGTTCTGATTGCAAACATTTATGCTCTTGCGCAGGCACTCCTACACTCTGTTCCCATTGGAAGGATGGTTGTTCTTGATCTTTTTGCAGAAGTAAAACCTATATGGAGTATTTCAGAGCAGTTTTATGGCGTTCCTTACATCTGGCAAGTTATAACCTTTTTTATTATATTAATTAATAATTTTTTGGCTTGGTGATTTGTCTATCTATGAAGCAAGCGGTAGTATATGCCTGTAACTTGCGATTCATGTTTTCTAATGGCCTGCTTGCGTAGCTACTTTATATCTACTTTACTACAAGGCTCCTAAACTGTTCATATTTGTGACCTTTTGCCCATGAGAATTGGCAAGACAGAATATTGCTTCCTCCGTCCCGAAAAGATAGTCTCATTTTGACCTTTTAATGGTCAACACAAGTGAATTTTGACCAAATATTAATGTCAATGTAATCATTCCAATAAATTCTAAAAATTGTTATTGATAAATTACTTAATGATTTATCAATAACAATATTTAGAATTTTATTGGGATGATCAGATTGATATTATTATTTGGTCAATTTTTTACTTGTGTTGACCATAAAAAGTCAAACGGGACAGTTTCCCGGGACAGAAGGAGTAAGTTTTATTTTTTATGCTGGTTTTACTGCTGTAAGTATGCTTGTTTTGTCTGACAGAAGTATGGGAAAGGGACTAATTTATTAACACATGGAACTTTTGTAGGTGTATGCTGCATAATTTTGCGGGTAACGTTGAGATGTATGGGTATCTGGATTCTGTAGGTTCTGGACCTGTTGAAGCTCGCTTAAGTGAAAACTCAACAATGGCAAGTTTACTAAATCAACTCTCACTTAGCCGATGCTACTTATTATTATCTTGTTATGCATTTTGGATTGATGCAGTTGTTGTTAAACAAATGCTACTCCCTCCGTCCCAAAATGAATAACAAAATTTGGTCAGATCAAGAGCTAATTTGGTCATTTATTTTGTGATAGAGGTAGTTGTTATTTATGCAAAACAAATAGTTTTATGTTTACACAAAATATATACTACCTCCGTCCCAGAGTATATGTCCACCCTCTCATTTACAATGAGATTAAGAAATGGTGAAAGTAGTGATGCAAGTGTTGTGACTGTGAGTATGAAAAGTGAGGTAGGAAAGAGAAGGTGGGGTAGGGAATAGTAAATTGATTGGTGTTGTGAGTATAAAAGTAAAGTAGGAGAGAGAATGAGTGGGAGGAATAGTAATGATTCTTTGCCATTTTTGGAAGTGGACATATACTCTGGGACAGACTAAAAAGGAAAGGTGGACATATACTATGGGACAACAGAGGGAGTAGTTGTTAAACCATAAACTTCCTGTCATATACTGTCATTCTGAATGATTTATTCAACTGGCAAAAGCCTGTATGATATTTTAAGAATCTTGTTTTATTGATTTATCCTGCTCTGCTGTCATTTCCCGTAGGTTGGCGTTGGCATGTCGATGGAAGGAATTGAACAGAATCCTGTTGTTTATGATCTTATGTCTGAAATGGCTTTCCAGCGGCAGAAAATTAACGTGAAGGTACATATAATGTTCTCCCTTTTCCCAGTGTGTTGCTCATTGAATTCATATTTTGGATTTTTGAAATGCATAAAGGCAATTCATATATGGGGTTGATAAAAATAAAAAGGCCTATTTTCCAGTAGTAAAAAGAATTCTAATCAGCTTTAAAGGCAGATATTCTAACGACAGTTACGTTCATGCCTGTCTAAACTTCCCTTGGCACGATTAGTTATCTCTCTGCAAAAGGGTAATAAGGGAGAAAAAATGGTAACATTGTCTTACAACTATAAGATTTTGACTTCATTTTGTTAGTTAGGTGTAAATAGAACATAAACCAAATAGAGATTACATGTACCCTCTTGGCCTCTTTACATGTGCCACGAGAACACAAGAAGAGGAAAGTAAAAGAGATGGAAAGGAGTTGAAAACCAACTTACACTCCTATACGGGATGACCAACAATCATATAGCTTTCAGATGATAAAGGATTCAGAAGTTTGTGCTAAATGAAAAAAATATAAATTAATTTGGCGTTGGTACCCACCTAGTGAGTCATCTACCAAGCTATTAGCCAACAGCTTAAGTCTGATTGACCGGCTATCCCATTGAATGCTATGCAATGCAAATCTGAAGATAAAGATTGTACCTCTTTATGTGATAAATTTATTGTTTCAGAAACACCCAGATTTCAGTTAGTTGCATATCTACTCAATTCTACCATATTGCATGCTCTAGTATCTGATCCTTACATAAACTCTTATTTGTCATCAGACGTGGATTGTTTCATATTCAAGCAGACGATATGGGAGGCTTGTTCCATCGATGCAACATGCCTGGAACATATTATATCACACTGTCTATAATTGCACGGATGGTGCTTATGTAAGTAATTCAGCTATTGATTCTCATTTGATCTGAATTCATCACCATAAACAGCAACCCTTGGGTCATTGGAGAGGTTGTTTAAACTTGGGCTCCGGTGTCTAATGAAAAGCCTCTTTGCTTGTGTGGGAGTGATGCAATGTAAGGCCTTTCCAAAACCTTGCAGTAGCACAAGCCTTGTGTAGTCTTTATAGTGAACGAGGCTTACTTTTCTTAGAAAAGAATCAATGGTTCATCTATTATCCTAAAACGAGTACACTTGCTTACATATTCCATCCGTCCCAAAATGATCTTCACACTTTTTTCGCTGTTACTACGAAGGAAATTTGAGCAATAATTTTCTGTTGATTTAATTATACTAATGAAAGTCTAAAACTTGTTATTGATACACCATCAACAATACTATCAATAACAAGTTTTAGATTTTCATCAGAATAATTAAATCAACCTAAATTATTGATCAAAGTTCCTTCGTAGTAACGTCGAAAAAAGTGTGAAGATCATTTTGGGACGGAGTTAGTATTAAACTTCAAAGCTCTCTCTCCTTCACCGTTTTGTGTTCTTCCTTTCTATTCTAGACCAAGACTTGACCAACGTCATATTGCAGAAACTAAATTTTTAGACCGACGCACCAGTACTGAGCCTGATTTATATCCTCTCCATCCCAGAAAAAGATTTGAATATAACAAGTTAAAACATTGTAATAATGTACTTTTACTTCTCTGGATTTCCTTTAAATTGCACTAGAGTCACATTTTCCTTTGTATGACATTTAAGATAAGTATCATGTATTTGGAAGAAAGGAAAAATACTTGAAAATTACAACTTGAGATTAAAAAATGAAACTTTTTTTAGGGTCAAACTTTTTGCGTCTTTGATTTACAATTGCTAACATGAGTACACTGGAGCCAAATGCAAACAGTACCAACACTTCCATTAAATTTACGGTACAATGTTTGTTTAAATTCATGCAGGACAAAAATAGGGATGTAATTGTGGCATTCCCAGATGTTGATCCATCCGTCATTTCGGTAATCCAGATGCCTATACATAGATATAACCACCATAATATCCCATTATCAAGGAGGGATTCCGTAAAAGACGTGGCGGATTCGTATGACAAACCTCATATGTGGTATTCAACTTCTAAAGTTTTGCGGGCATTAGAGCTTTTCATTGAAAGTGGGGACGAATTATCTGGAAGTAACACATACAGGTGAGCTCTATACGGTTTCTAGTAAATAGTAGGCTCTAGAATACCACGTATGTTGCTTATGTAATGTAAGTTGTAATAACAACTTCCTGTATGAACATATCTGACATTGATGTATTCTCAGGTATGACCTTGTTGATCTCACAAGACAAGCATTGGCCAAATATGCGAACCAGCTCTTTTTAAAGGTCATAGAAGCTTACCAAATAAATGACGCTGATGAGGTTGCAAGACTTAGTCAGAAGTTTCTTGACCTTGTTGAAGATATGGATACACTTTTAGCTTGCCATGATGGATTTCTACTAGGACCGTGGTTGGAGAGCGCGAAGCAACTTGCCCTGAACAAAGAACAAGAGGAACAGGTGAGGAACCCCTTAATCCCGTACACATCTTAAACCTGAACCTGTGGGAACTATCTAATTATGTCAAAATTTACAGTACGAGTGGAATGCAAGAACTCAAATAACTATGTGGTTCGACAACACTGTGGACGAAGCTAGCCTGCTAAGGGACTATGGTATGTTCAAAGCTTAAGCATATCTGTTTTATAATAGGTGTTTCCCACTTGTAATATGGCCCCCCTCCAGCAGTGACAGGTCCAGGAGTAATAACAATGGGTGCACAAATGACCTTACCAATAAATTAGGTCTATAACACAACTTTAGGTTAAAAAAATCCACATTTACCCACAAAGCTTGGCAATCTATTTAGCTAATGGGTGCACTTTATGCATAGATATCTAAAAAACGTGAAATTAGCTTAGAAAAATAGTTTTTATCTATTAAATGTTGGAAATCATTGGTGCGCGTGCACCCAATGTGAATAGGGTGGATCCGCCCCTGCCCATCAGTTATGTACTCCATTATTTGGTGCCAACTGCCACGGATCTTGCACATGATAACTAGTCTGAATTCGTAGCTATTAGTGAGTATACTTTATCCGTTTATTGGTGCAGGAAACAAGTATTGGAGTGGACTTGTACGAGACTATTATGGTCCCCGAGCAGCTATCTACTTTAAGTATCTGATGAAGAGCTTGGAGGAGGGTGATGGGTTTGATCTGACAAGTTGGAGGATAGAATGGGTGAAGCTTACTAATGATTGGCAGAGTGGTCGAAACGTATATCCTGTGAAAGGTGAAGGTGATGCGCTTAACATTTCTCGGTTGCTTTACAACAAGTACTTGCGAGAATCTGAAACATATATATGATCACTAGAGGAGGGTTGTCATGGTGCAATCAAGAAACAGAGCAATACACTGCGAACTGTCTGTCATTTGAATAAGCAATAAATTTCACTTTATATGGTCTAGTCAACTTAATTTTAACAATAATTTATGAAAATCTATATATTCTTATGTAACTTCTTAAACATAATTATGGTTAAAGTTAGTTGAAATGACCGTGAAAGTCAAAGTGTGATAATACTTGATGGATGATGGAGTAGTTATAGGAACTTGAGAGCTTTTAAGCTGAATGAATATGGTTTGATGTACTTCTTACGTCTCAAATTGATAATTACAGTATGTTTTAATTTTCAAATATGTTATGATTACATTGTAAATTTTGAAATCTCAAATTTTAAATATAACTAATTTATTTTTGACAAAAAAAAAAATGGAGCGGGGCTGCGGGGAGAGAGAGTTCAAAAGAAGAATTGAGAAAGTTGGGTCTCCTCCTGTGTTTGTCCACCTAGGCGGGCACGGGTGGCCATTGTTTAAATGGTCAAAAAGGGTATAGAAATAAAAACATTAATAAAATAAAACTGAAACAGATAAATCACACGCATTCGTGTGGTAATTTTCTATTCTTATGAAGTCATCATTATATGTACACCCATGAATTTTTCAAAGGGGGCAAAATGACATAACACATTTAAAGGGGGCAAAAATAAATACTAATGCATTTATTTTTTTAAACAAAAGGGGGGGGGCAAAGTCTAAAATATTACACTAATACTCCAAAATTTCAAAAAAATTACACTAGTAAATTTTTATTTTTTTTAAACAAAGGGGGGCCATTGCCCCCCATAGACATAGGGTAGGTCTGCCCCTAATATGTACCCTCATAATAATAAGTGTTTCATATGACATGCTAAATTATTTAAATTATGTGTTTTACTTATTTGTATTTCTTCATATCATGATTAAATTACATCCAAATAATTTTTCTTATTCAAAATGTTACACTTAATTTAAAATTGATACCTCATTCGTTTCAAAATGAATACTTAGACATTCATTTTGGGACGAAGATAGTAAAAGAATTAAAAAAAAAAAAGTTGACACGATTAAGAGAATGATGGAGTATATGTACATGTGAAACGTGAGATAATGTGTTTGATTAAATAAAAATGAAACAGAGGAAGAATGAACAAGGGAAGTTAGCATGGAAGGTTCTTAAAAGAAATGAAGAATGTTGACTTGAATTCAAATATGATGATCCAAACCACACGTCCTCTCTTACCACATCCAAACCCGGTCGTCATATCAATCTTTAAAAAAATGGTCGTTCCAGCCGCCAAACTTTGACTGTCTTCCCCTATATATATATATAAAGAGAACTAGAGTTTAATCATAAACAGAAACAATCTCCAAATACTTTCATCTCTCATTTCTCTCTCTCTCTCTATATATATCTATGTCAACATTAGACAACAGTTATACGTCTTGGGCCGATCAATGGGATCCGAATTCCGACTACGGAGGACCCTCCTCCTCTAGCAAGAAGAGCGGCACTTCTTATGGGAAGAAGACGAAAGAAGTGGCTTCGACAGGGGTGAAGAAGGTGAAGCAAGGCACTTCTCTTGGCTTCAACTGGATTAAAGACAAGTATCACAAAACCACCACCAAGCACTGATATTCATATTCATTCCCATATGTACATCAGGCCTCTAGCTACCTCTATAGATGTGCACACTAGACTAGATGTTAAATATTGATAAGTTTTTTTTTTTTTTTTTTTTTTTTTTCTTTAAGAGTTCCGTGGTTTGTTGTTGATATTCATGTGGTTGTGATCTTCTAATTATTCTTTGAATTCATTTGTATTTGAGCAATATATATAGACATTTTGTGGTTTTAGAATACTGAGTCGCACCGATTTTTGTTGAACTTGATTGATTTTTTGGATTAAATTGATGATAGAAATTTGGGTTTGATCACAACTTGTTAGCCATTTGATCAAGCTTATATATAACTAGTCGTCGTGCCCGTGCCGGTGGCACGGTAACAATACATCTAGGTGACGGTACATACAATATGAAAGTATGAAATATGTCTTCCTTAAAACCATTTTTCTATACACACACTGAATTGAGTCTACCATCAAACATACATCCCTCTGTTATTGCAACCTGAGTAAATAAGATTGTCCATTGCAAAACAAAAAGAGGAAGAAGAACTTTGGAAACCGCCTAATATCAGCCGTAGGATCGGAGAAGTGGAGAAACAATCTAAGGATTGAGATTAAATTGAAAATAAATCTTTTAATGGCAGCCGTAGGATGAAGGCGGTTATGGAATAATCTCAACCATCCTTTGTCTCAAATCAATTGGAAGTTATTTTTGAGTTGTATTATAATATAGAGATAATGTTTCCCGATCATCATTAGTAAATACTCTCTCCCCCACGACAAGTGAACTAATTTGTTAGATTTGGAGATTAAGAAAAACTAGTTTTATATTAATAATAGAGGAATGGTTGTGAGTATGAAAAGTAAAGTAGGAGAGAGAATGAATGGGAGGAATAGTAAGTGGATTATTGTTGTGAGTATGACAAGTGCGTCTCATTGAATAAAAAATAATTAAAGCTTTGTCATTTTGAGTAGTCTCACTTGTAATGTGATAGACGTAAAAAGAAAGAAGTCTAACTTGTAGTGGAACGGGGGGAGTACATACTATATACACGCGGATATTAAGTTTATCATCAGATCAGGAACTGCTCCTCCCTAATTTTGTGGTTACCCTCCTATTAGGGGTGTAAATAGTTCGATTTGGTTCGGTCTGGGCCAATTTGGAGACCAAACCACTATTCATCGGTTTGAGAAATTTTTAGATCGAACTGAACCACGGAAAAAACCAAACCAAACCAAATCGCAATGATTTAGTTCGGTTTGGTTCAGATCACGGTTCAGTAATGTGGTTTAAACCGCGGCGCAGACGTGGTTACACTGTGGTTTAGACCATGATCAATATTGCGGTTCAAACCACCATTCAAATTATTGTTCATACTACGATTCAGATCATGGCTTATAATGTAACTCATTATCATACTCCCTCTGTCCCAAAATGATCTCTATATTTGATTATTCAAACTTTTGAAAGATATGAACACTTGCTTCACTAGCCATGTTGTGTTCATTTAAGCCCAATTTAGAGAAATAAGAAAAAAAAATTGGAACAGTGAAAAATGGTAAATCAGAAGATCATTTCGAAATAGAGGGAGTATTTGCTAAAAAAAAAATAGTGATCATGGAGGAAGAGTGAGGGATGCGGGAGATACATTTGAGAGAAAAGTAGGGGGAAGAAGAAAACCATAGGCACAAAGAATCCAAAAAAAGAGACCATACTACACAGAGACCGATATGGAAAAAATCTTGATTAAATGTGTGACGCAATGAATATACCAAACAATGATATGGATATTGAATAAGATATAAAACGATAGTTAGGAATAGTCTAATGTAATCCAACCTTTTTAATAATTTAACGGTGGATATGGTGGTTCGGCCTGGAGGTTTCGTCTCGCGGTTTAGTTTGGTTTGGTTTGCTTCGGTCTAGAGGGGTCAGACTACAAACTAAACCGAGTCACACGGTTTACCAATTTTTGAGACTGAACTGAACCACTCATACTTGAAAACCGAACCAAACCGTAAGGTTTTGTTTGTTTCGGTCTTAAACCACGGTATGGACTGAACTGCTTACAGCCCTACCTCCTATGGTGCGGATTTTGCCATACCTTCTTATTTTTTGATTCAGTTGTTGATAGTCAGTCCCATTTATTTTGGCCACATTTGAATTTTTTTTTTGCCAATACAAATAAATTTTGACCAAATATTATTGTCAATTTAATCATCTTAATAGAATTTTAAAAGTTATTATAGATAATTCATTTGGTGATTAGTCATTAACACTTTCTGAAATATCACCATGTTCACTCTACTGTTTGGTCAAAATTCACTTGTGTTGATTGAAAAAGTCAAACGTAACCAACATCAATGAGACTAAATGAGTATTAATTTGACTTAATGTGAGTTTCACGTATATCAAATTAATTATAGGTGTCTTTTCTATCAATAGGAAGACGTGGTTAATTGTGAACTGTTGCAGGAAGGAAGAGCAAACTAAAGGAGGAGGGTTCTAAATCCTTTGTCAGTTTGTCATCTACTCCCTCCTACCAGGGATGGCCAACGCCGGTTCCGGTTCGGCGTTTATGTGAACCTTAACCGGCCCTTGGTTACACCGGTTCCGGTTGTCACAATCCGGTTCCGCGGTTCCTTTTTTGATGGTTTTTTAACGGTTAATTCTGATGAAACTGTTAGAAATCAGTCAAAACACATTTTTATTATTTTCATTCACTGAATTTGGCAAAAAAAAAAAAAAAAACAGTCAAAACCCAACTTTTCTTGTCAACCTTCCATTTGTAACGGTTAATTCTGATGAAACTGTTAGAAATCTAATGATTTTGATGTTTTTTAACGGTTTATTGCGGTTCAGACGGTTCCGGTTCACGGTTTGGTTGGGCGGTTCTGAACCGCCGGTTCACAGTTTTTTGGGGGGTTGAACCTTAACCGGCCCTTATCCAAAACGGTTCCGGTTTTCGTGGCGGTTCATGGCGGTTACGGTTTTTTCGGTTTTGGTTCCGGTCCGGTTTGGCCATCTCTACCTCCTACTAATAACTACACATATAGAACTGAGCATGAGGTGAGGAAAAAGGTTGAGTGAACTGCAGTGGCGGACCCAGATTTTTTTTTTGAAGGGGAGTAAAATTATTTTTATTAGTGCAAGGGGGAAAGAAAAAAATTTAGTGTATTTTTTCCTTCACTTAAAGCGGAATAAATATTAATTGATTATACTAATTAATTTATAATTTACAAAAATTGCACTAGTAATTTTTATTCTTTTTTTTTTTTTGCACTAGAAAGGATTCTTTATTGAGCCAACCATCATAAAATATTAACTGATGGTCGGAAAAAATAAAATAGTGATAATTCCTCTTTCCTTAAATGAATGTCCATTTTTTTTCTAAAAAAAAGGACCCAAAATGAATGTTTTTTTTTTTGAAAAAAACTTTGTCCGCGATTGTTTTTTATCGATTTTTTTTCTCTAGTCTCTTTTTACTTGCAAAATTAAATGTCTAGAGGAAAGAAGATTGCAAGAATATATATGAATTTTTGCTACTAAATTGTACTCCCTCCGTTTCATAATACATGTCGTTTTAAACTTCTTCACACATATTAAGAAATGCAATTAATACATATTAAAAAGACATATGTACCCTTAAAAGTATCCAATTACCTATGCATTTAAATGCTTATACAAAAAATAGTTCACAATTAATGAATAAGGGTATAATAGGTAAACAAGAGTAATTATTTCTCGGTAATAGTAAAACGTCAAATATTTTGGAACAAACAATTGCTCCTAAAACGTCATGTATTATGAAACGGAGGGAGTATAAAAAGTAGAGATTTTCATAATGTCATTTGAAATGAAATTTAGACATTCATTTAGGGACATAGAGAGCACTATTTTTCCATGAGAACGAAAGGGATATCAAACCAACTACTCTCATAATAAACGTCACACTATTTTTTTTCAAAATATATCTCGCATTCTAAATAAGAAAATATTATCAGACCACTTCCAATGAACGTTATTCTTTCAAAATAGAGTATAATTGAGCTCCAACCGAACTCTAAATCTTGATCAATTATTAATTACTTGCTTCAAATTTAGTGTAGGAAATAGAGTTGCGCTGTTTCTTTTGTTATTTTTTTATTGGATTTTTTTTATATATATGAAAAGATTTTAGGGATTTTTTATCAATAAGTCTTTGGGGGAATGTGGTATTTGCCAATAAAAACACAACATTTCATATTCTACATTAGGGTCCTTAGGTTCAAATCAATTTACCAATAAATCCCTTTCACCTTTTAAATGGCAAAAATACCCCCAGCCCAAATAAAATACTCTCACACCTCTAACCTTTGACCATTTTGACACCTACCTTTACCTTTGACCACCACCCACCGCCGGCCACAACCACCCACCGCCACCGCCGCCGACCACAGACACCGGCCGCCACCGGCCACCACCACAACTCCTGCCCGCCGCGTACCAGCTGCCAGCACCCGGCCGCCGCCGCCCACCACCGGCCACCAACCCTTCCCCACCTCTATTTTGACAACTACCACTTTGCCAACCACATCCTTGTGACTTTTGACACATTTACCTTTGACAAACTTTGACCATTTTGCCACCCACCTTTACCTTTGACCACCACCCACAACCACCAACCGCCGACCACAGACACCGGCAACCACCATAGCCACCCACCACCAGACACCACCGCCGACCACCACCACAACTCCTGCCACGCCGCCTCCCGCCGCCACTGACCGCTGCCCACCGGCTGCCAGCACCCGGCCGCCACCAACCCTTCCCCACCTCCATTTTGACAACTATAAATAATTGAAAATATATTGCCTCATCCATCGTTTGAACCCAAGATCTCTTGGTTTTAAATGAGAGACTCTACCACTTTGCCAACCACATCCTTGTGAATTTTTATGATCTGTTTTAAATTTAACACAACAAAATTACATTTCTCAAGGTTTTTTTTTTTTTTTGGTAGGAGCATTCTTCATAAATGAACATTTACTCAATTTTTATAATAATAGAAACAATTAATTTATCATTTGTCTAGAGTACATATGGGAGTACGTTCATTTTTTTAACTTTAAACAACTACGAGATTGAGTTATCAATTGTTTCACACGTGATGTTACTTTACATTTATTAATCAAATATTTAGCTTAAAACAACGGAAATTTATTTGATAATTGTTTAAAGATCATTTGACAATACACAATTATGAAAATGAGTTAGTTGTGAACAATCGATAAACGAATGTCCTAGTTATTATATTTAAATTCATGTTTGAACAACTGTGAAATGAATATCTCAGTTATTAAACTCAAACTCATGTGTGAACAACCGAGAAATGAATTTCTAAGTTATTAAACTCAAACGCATGTGTGAACAACTGTTAAACTCAAACTTATGTGAGAACAACTGTGAAATAAATGTCTCAGTTATTATATTCAAATTTATGTGTGAACAACTGTGAAATGAATGTCTCAATTATTAAACTCAAACTCATGTGTGAATAGCTGTGAAATGAATGTCTCAGTTATTATATTCAAATTCATGTGTGAACAACTGTGAAATACATGCCTCAGTTATTTTAATAATTATGAAAATTGAGAGATGAATTTATCAGTTTTTACAAGTGAAAAATGAAAAAAATGACACAACTGTGAAATCAATTGAGAAATAAAAAATAATTTTCTCAAATTTTTACAAGAGAAAAATGAATTTTGTTATCTAAAATTTGAATTATGTGTTGAGTGTACTTATTTGATTCGTCTTGGCGACACGATTAAAATAGTGGTTTCAGATAATTTTTTCGATTTGTAGATTTTGAGATATTGCATTTTAAAATTTTGGGTGGAAAAAAAAGAAAGAAGGGTGAGTAGTGGAGGAAAGAGAATGCAGATGTAGCGGATCAATTCTCAAACTAGTGTGGAGGCCACATAGAAGGAGAAGAACGTGGAGAAGAGAACGTGTGGGCATAGGGGCATCTTGGTCCAAGAAAAATTCCAGGGACTTATTGGCGAGTTTCCAAAATTTCTGTCCTTATTAGTAGTTTTTTTTTACCTAGAGAGTTATTGGTCAAAGCCTCAAGATTTTATTATATAACATATATATAACCTAATAGTATTTTTTTTTAATGAGAATAATAATAAATATTGTAACAAATATTCTTTGTTAAAAAAGTATTTAAAGCAAATGGTTGGAGAGGCTTGTTGTAAATATTGCACCATTATATATATTTATATATATATATATTGACTTTTTACCTTAAACCAATGACCATGCTCTAAATTGCAATTTCATCATTCCAAACATTTTTTATAAAAGTACATTTCTTGAGAAAATGTTGACAAGTCTAAAAGACATTTCTTAGGCGAGAGAGGGAGTATTTCTGAAAAATGATGAGATTAGCTTAATAAGAGATCAATGGACGAATTATGGGCCGTCAAATTCACCAATTCATTTGGGCCGTGGGACCTTTGAAATGGAATGGGCCCGTTGGTGGGCTCCGCGTTCCATTTCCTCCGGATCAAATAAGGAAACGCTACGCGACGCGTTATAGCCTTTGACCGATAAACACCGCCTTTGACCCCCCAAACGGTCATAAACCCTCCATTTTAGCCTTTGACCGATAAACACCGCCTTTGACCCCCCAAACGGTCATAAACCCTCCATTTTATACCTCCTCGCGCCCCCATTCCCTCGCTTTCTTCTCACGCACACACACTAACACACACAGTCCGCTTCACTCCGCCGTCCCCAACTTCCCCTCCGATCGATTCTCGCTTCTCTCCAACTTTTAATCACTGAAAATTCGCTCCGTCGCTCCAATTTTTGAAAATGGCGACGGTCGCTTTCGGAAGATGTTCAGAAATTGTCTCAAGCTGCTCTCCTCCGATAAAGCCAAACATAGTGAGTAACTTCTCATCTCTCACTCCTCCTTTGTTTTCTCTGAAGAAAACGAAAATTACGAGAAAAAAAAAAGTCGCGTGGTTTTTAAGCTTTCTTCGATAAGTTATACTTTTGTGTGTGTGAACTTTGAACTAAACTGAGAAATGGAACAAGAATAAGTGAGACACTGCCGATTTTCCGATTTTGGGTACTCTTTTGAACGAGGTTTTATTTTGTTTTTATGAAATTACCGATTGTGGGTACTCTTTTGAACTAGGGTTTATTTTGTTTTTATGAAATTACTTTGAATTAGGCTTTGTTTTGATTTTATTAAATTAGGAGGGATTAAATTGTTGAATACCTAGCTAGAAGGCGAAAGATATGTTTGTTTATGTAAATGAGGCAACACGGCAATGCTCAAGCCTAATGAGATACCCAATGGTTAGAATAAAAAACTCCTCTCATTTTTGCTGTCCACCTGACAAATTCTAGTTTGTTTTATGATTAGACATGTTACGCTCATGTTATAATTGTTTACTACTCATTTTTATTGTCCATCGGACAAATTTTTAGTTGGTTTATGATTTGTCCACCAGAAAAATTCCTGTTGGTTTATGATTTGAAATGTTAGCCTATTTTTATTGTATATCATGAAGTAGTAGTACCCCTCTCCTATATGTCTTCTTAAAGTAATTTTCTTTTTGGGGCCTTATTTTGTTACTATCAATTCGTTTGCTGACTAGTATAAATTCAAAGTTGTCTCTTATTTGAATTAAAAAAGTTTGTGGCACTTTCTTTAATTTTCATGTTTGGTCAAAACATACCTCTTCAATTGGGACCATGGAATACCATGGATTGTAGGAAATATTTTTCTTGTAGTTTTTTCACTGAAAATAAGAAAATTCTGAGGATTGAACAACTCGCGCAGCTAACATGTCATTTTCTTATTACATTGCTTATTCAAAGTAAATCATCGGAACCACATGCAAGTGAGTGGAGATTGCCAAAGTTAGTTTTCGCCAACACTCTTTGAGTTGTTGCGTAGAGTGCAGAAGATGGTAAGTGTACAGGTCAGTGTTTAATGGCCATGCTGTTAAGTGGATTGTCTACTTGGCCTTGAGGCAGCAATATCTTGAATTTAGTAGTATTAGATTTCTTTCAGTTTAGTATGTTTATTGCCGTTTTGCATCACCTACATGCATTTGCCTTCTTTTGTGATATTAATATTGGATTAAATATCTTTGCTTGCTTTGTTTTGGGGGGGTGGTCTAAAACAATCATTAGTCTTTCAGGTGTAACTATACAACAGTGAAGGAAGGAGATGTTAAACATTTGGCACCCTTCTCTATCTGGTGATCAAGCTTTTAACGTAAGATATTCTGTTTAGTCAACATTACGATTATCTGTTTTACTTATTCTGGACAAGGAACTAGAAAAAAGTATTCGTGAATTTATGAGATGTATGAAGTGTTTCGTTTATTTATTAGAGTTTGTGATACCATTGAACCAAGTTGCTATGATGTAGTAAGTATTACATTTGATATGAATGTCAGGTAATCCATTCGTTCTGCTTGCAGGCCGTAGCTTGCTTTGCTTAATTTACTTTTCAATCACATATACGATGTCCTTCCTGAAAGATGTTCCAATCTTTCAGACCGAGTTGGTTTTATTTTCTGACACCTTTTTAGCTAATACCATTTTTGCATATAGAAATGGGTGGATAGTGGTGAGTTCTCTTATTAGATATCAACATCTTGGACCACACATGTTTCAACTTGTCAGGAATATGTTTCAACTTGCGGATCTCCTGATGAACTTAGAGAAGACATCATAAAAGGTTCTGTTCGTATCTTCTTTCATTCCAGGTAAACATAGACTAGTAGTCCTTTGTTTTTTTACTTGTTAGAGTAATTTGTAGTTGATATACTCTTAGGAAATTATTAATCACGCAGTAATGTATATTCTCCCTGTATCTTCCAGGGCTTAGGGAAAAATTTACCATAAACTGATTGAGTGTAACAACAACACATACTTGTTACAGAATGGTCCATTGGGTTGTCAATTGTTAATTATACCTGATGCAGTGCAACAGTTCCTTTTTCACTGTTGGATAGCTACCCATGATCAGTGCGTAACGGCTGTTTAATCATGCAATAATTTGACAGGGTTGATTTCTTTTACGGTTCTAATGTTTTTATAAATTATTTTGCAGAAGGCATTTGTTTAGTATTCAAGGTTACAAACAGGGATGATAAGTGTGGAGCACACAATGTGGTTTGGCGGACCTTGCAGCCCTTGTCTTTTACCGAGTTAGTATTTCAGGAATGTACTCCGCGTTCATAAGTAATTTCTGATTCCTTTTTGCAGATTATATTGTAATATTTTTCTTTTCTTTGAAAGGCTCATATGAAAATAAGAATTTTCTTTTTCATAATTCATGTGGTTTTGTTTATACTACCTCTTCGGTGCGTAATATCAATGTGATGTTTTAAAATGATATTGCAAGTTTTTCGTTGTGCTTGTAAAGAAAATCATGAAGCTAGCATGTTTTAATTAGAAAAAATTACCAAATACTCGTAAAAGGTGCTGAGTTAACTTTTTCAGGCATGCATGACTACTTATAAAGCGCCAAATCTGAAAAACGAGCCAGGAGGGAGAATGCAGCTGTTTTTGGCTCATGAAAAGAAGTGGTTGTGGTAAGTTACCATTGAAATGCGTGTTCCAAAAAGATGCCCGTGAATGATGTCTTGTCTTTCAGGGGAATTTTTTTTCTTTTTTGTATATTTTGATCACGTGTTTCTATTTTGTTGTTGCTTCAAATGATTAAATATCTATTTGCAAAGCTGGAAATTGAGGCTAAATGGTATGTTTTTTGTTTTCAAGGATATAAATATAGATAGGTGAAGCGATTGAACTAGCAAATGACCTGTTCTTAACAATGATCTGAAAAGAGATGACCACATATCGAGGTTGAGATCTGCTTCTTTCCTGAGGACCCATACAACCACAATGAAGTTGATTTAATTTTTTAACTTTTGATCTGTGTTTTTCATTTTGGTTTGTTTGACAGGCTTTCCAAGTAGGGGTTGTCTAGACGACTGCTCGCAATCATGCTCCACTCAGCTCCATGGAGAGGCAAAAGATGTGGTGGTTTTGGTTGAGAACTACGGGAAGGGTAATGTAAAACTTCTCCACATGAGTCGAACAGATGATGAAACCTATCAGCTTGGCTTACTTTCATTCTGTATCCATAAAATCTATCATGGTGTTTTTGGTTGTTGAAACTGTTACGTTTATCCACTTGTACCTTCCTTGTGAATCGTTCAATTTACACATTTGAACCATGGAAGTATAAGTTGTAGTCTGTCTTAGAAATTGAAGAAATTTATTTGAGATTTGAACTATGTAGACCTAACTTTATTTTAGTTATTCCTAATTACGAGGTCACAAGTTTTGATTTCGCTCGACATACAACATCACATTGAATATGTTTTCTTCTGGAGATTACCTAGCATTCTAAACCTCTTTCGCAGTAATAAGGTTAATGAAGTACTCCCTATGTCCTAGAAAGATTGTCTCACTTTGACTTTTTATGGTCAACAAAAATGAACTTTGACCAAACATTGACGTTAATCCAATCATTCTAGTGAAATTCTTAAAAGTGTAATTGACAAATTAGTAAGAGATTTATCAATAGCAATTTTCAAAATTTCATTGTGATCATTAGATTGACACTAATGGTTGGTCAAAGTTATGTTGACCATGAAAAGTTAAAATGGGACAATCTTTCCGGGACAGAGGGAGTATTACTCTTTCTTTTTGCATGCAGGTAAAACAGAGCAAACAGCAGGACTGTCAAAACTTGAAGCAATTGATTGTACAAAACCCCTTGATGAGGAAGCCTGGGATATGGTACGTCCGTGGCCACCTCACTGATTACCTTTCCATTTTATGTTTCGGATGACACAGACACGTAATAAAATACATTTTACCTTAGTATTATGTAAATTGGCGTAAATGTTAGTCTTGTTCATCCTCTTCAGGACGATGTTGCTGGATGTTTTGAATACAAGGTATTTAATATTGTAGGAATTACCCTTCGCTGATGGCAACTAGGAAAGGCTCTCCTGCCTTGGCTGCTGGACGTGCTGCAGTACCTAACTCCCCCGAATTGACATCTTTGTAAGTCGTGATTGGTCGTTATCTACTTTCTGTATTCCTAATTATACCTAATTTTTTCTCGAGATATTCATTATTTACTGTCCAATACCAGTACCTGCCTCGAGTTGGGTGACGTGTGTAAAGAGGTTTGTCTCCCTTCTTGTTCTTGGGTACTTCATTTTATTATTTAACCATCTTTTCGTACTACAGGCCGGACATGGAACTTCTGGATCCCAACAATCAGTATCTCTTCAAAATTGTTTCTGGGTTGCTGAGGTTACTTTTTTGTCTGTGATTGGTATAGGACAGAAGCTAATTCCCATGATGTAGAATGTTGGGGCAGCGGAAAAGCAACATGGTTCCGAAAATGAGTTATTAAGTTGGCTGAGAGAATGTTAAGAAGGATATGCGGTGAATAGAAAAGAAAAAAAACTCCTTGCACAGATATGAGAGGATAGGTAGCTACGATAGGAATAACACAAACTTTTTTAAGACCAGCATTGATTTATGCCTCTGATGTTAGCACAACAACAACAAAGCCTTAGTCCAAAAATGATATCAGGTCGCTAACATGAATGACATATGGGCTCGTCAAAGATGATGAGAGAGACAGAAAAGAGGAGATGGTAAAAGAAGTTAAAAATATTTTTAAAATATATAAAATAAAAATACAAGCTAAAAAATAAAATTATGTTGTAAAGGCTTATTTTGTGATTGGCAACTGTATTTGGTACAGATTCTATGTGCTGGCAAGGATCTTGCAGCAGAGCAAACCAAGAGTCAAATGCAGAACTTAAGCCAGCCTTACTGGCAACTCTGTAACTCATAACTGATCAATATCAACTTTTTGTATTCCTAGTAATAGCTAATTTTGATATACTCCCTCCGTCCCAAAATGATCTTCCTGTTTGACTATTCAAACTTTTTTAAGGATATAAGCACTTGCATCACTAGCCATGTTTTGTTTGTGCACTTTTAAAGCCTAGATTGTGGAAATGAGAAGAACTTTTTGGGACAATGAAACATGGCAAATGAGAAGATCATTTTGGGACGAAGGGAGTATTTATTATTTACTGTCCAATGCCAGTACCTGCCTTGAGTTAGGTGAGTGTGTAAAGAGGTCGGTCTCCATCCTGGTGTACTCCATTGATGTTACATCATCATCCTCATAATAGCTAGTTCATTTCTCTATCTAATGCAATTAGCAATCTGTACTTTTGCTTGTCCTCTAGTTTTTTCACGTGCACTAGGCTTCCTAGCATGCTATGCTTGTTTTTGCAGTCTGTTAAGAGGAAGTTCCTAACAACAGCTAAGAGTTAAGAGTAACTGTTTTGTGTGGCGGGGAACGTCTACATAGATGAAAATTTGGAGAGAGGATGTCGTTGGACCTGTTCTTTCTGAAAAAACATTTTCTACTGAAGAGGAAGCGATGGAACTAGCAAATGATACCAGTGAGTTAACTTTTGTTCTACTTGAATATTTCTTTGTATGAGAGAGAGAGACATCTTCTCTTTGCTTCATCAGACTATTCTTGTTGGATTATGATTTGAAATGTTAGCCTTTTTTTTTTTTTATGTAGATCATGAAGTAGTAGTACTCCTCTCCCATATGTCTTCCTCTGTTTTGTCCACTCAAAGTAATTTTCTTTTTTGGGCCTTTTTTTGCGATCAAGTCATTTGCCGACTAGTTTGTATTCAGAATTGTCTCTTACTTGAATTGAAAGGTTTCTGGCTCTTTCTTTCATTTGCATGTTTTGTCAAAACACACCTCTTCATTTGGGACCATGGAGTACTATGGATTGTAGGATTTTTTATTTTTATTTTTTGAATGTTAATTAGATTGAACAACTTGCTGAAACTTGTCTTTTTCTTACTCCATTGGTTATTCAAAGTATACCATCGGAGGTACATGCAAGCAAGCGGAGATTGCCGGAGTTAGTTTTTGCCAAGACTCTTCAAGTTGTTGTAGAGTACAGAAGATGGTAAGTATACAGGTCAGTGTTTAGTGACCATGCTGTTAAGTTGATTGTCTACTTGGCCTTGAGCCAGCAACATCTAGAATATAGTAGTATTAGATTCTTTCAGTTCGTTATGTTTATTACCATTTTGTGTCACCTACATGCATTTGATTGCCTTCTTTTGTGGTATCAATATAGTATGATTAAATGTCAATCACATATTTGCTTGCTTAGTTGGGGGGTCTGCAACAGTCGTTAGTTCTTTGCGTTGTAAATGTACAACAGTGAAGGAAGGAGAGGGTATTTGGCACCCTTCTCGTCTGTGAAGGAATCAATCATATAACTGTAGATATTTATGGTTTGTGATACCACTGAACAAAGTTGCTATGATGCAGTAAGTATTCCCTTTGATATGAATGGTAACCTGCATTCGTTCTGCTTGCAGGCCAGAGCTTGCTTCTTGTATCTGTTGCTAAATTACTTCTCAATCACATATGCAATGTCCTGGAGGATGTTTCAAGCTTTCAGTCCAAGCATGGATTTGTTCTCCGAGACCTTTTAGCTGTTAGACAATACCATTTTCGCATGAGGAAACAGATGGACTGTGGTGACTTCTCTCAACACGTGTTCAACTTGTCAGAAATACCATAAATTTCTATAGTCATCTAATATTTAATTGATCTGGTGAGGCCTGGCGCTTCTATACATGAGAAAGTTGGAATGAGCTTGAATGATAGCAGTGGTTGGTCAATAGAATCCCAGAGAGGAGGTGTTTCACCGCATCTTGAATGCTTCATTCACTTCTTGATAGTTTCCCTGGGGATTTTATGATGAACTTAGAAAGAAATCATAAAAGGTTCTGTTCACATCTTCTTTCATGCCAAGTATACATAGATAAGTAGTCCTTTGTTTTTTTTTCTTGTCATAGTAATTTATAATTGATATACTCTCTGGAAATTGTTAATCACGCCGTCATGTATAACTTCTCCATGTATTTTCCAGGGATGAGGGAAGAAATTACAGTAAACTGATTGAGTGCATCAACACTTATACTTGTTAAAGGATGGTCCAAATTTGGGTTGTCATTCGTTAATTATAAATGATTATGATGCTATGGCAGCAGTTCCTTTTGCGCTGTTGGATAACTAAACATGATCAGTGTGTAAAGGCTGTATAATTATGTGATGATTTAACAGGTTTGACTTCTTTTATGGTTTTAAAGTATTTTCTAATTATTTTACAGAAGGAATTTGTTTTTTATTCAAGGTTACAACAAAAATTGTGAAGGGGTGTTTATGATGCGAGTGCTATAATAGAGCAGTTTCTTGACGAAATATGCAAGGAGCTAGATCATTTAAGTACTTGCAGTATTACAACGACTCGATTTGTTCTGTTTTAGCATGCATCTTCTTTAGTTTTTTGAAATGGTCTATATATACTTGTGTGAATGTTTTCAGGAGGGACATAAACAAGGATGATAACTGTGGAGCGCACAATGTGGATTGGGAGAGCTTGCAGTCCTTGTCTTTCCGGGTTAGTATTTCGGGAATGTACTCCGCATGCATACGTCATTAATGCCTCTGAGTTTCATCAGATAATTATCTATTACTTGATGGGTAACATTCTTATGTATTAGTCTGCATCATGGCTCATGTAATCATCTTAAACAAAGGGACACCTGGGTGTTGTTCAGTATCCAAGTGATTGTGTGTTTATTCGCTTCCGTCTTTTTAACAAGATATAGTTAAACGTTATTCTTCATACGTTTGTTTCAGGAAGGCATTATATCAGAGTTTTTTAAGACAAACTTGCTAAGTGAGACCAAGACGATCAAGATTTCAGACCCCTTAGAGGAAGGTTGTAGGCTCGACCCTGTGATTCTATAATACATTTTGATTCCCTACTAAGTTCTAGTTTAATTTGTTTAATGATTACATAATAAGTTGCATGGTCGTGATGTTTCTTCACTACATTTTAGTTCAATTTGACCTATCTATCTTTGCCATTATTATTAACCGCATTGACCTAGCGGCAATTGTCTACACTTATGTTTTTCCCTGATGCACACTGTAAAATGTTTTTCTGTTGCTTTTGTTTTTCATACTGGCATATTTGCAGTCTTTTCTCTAGTTGGTGTTTCAAGAAAACATACTATCTTACAATTTCCATAGGACATCTTTACATATCCATTTACAATAATGATAAGAAATAGTCTTTTCTCTAGTTGGCCTCAGTTATTATTGTTGTGGTTAGTCAAGTTTTACTGTCTCCGTTTGCAACAGCTAACAGAGCGGAAAGCGGAGCTGGCAAACTTGAAGCAATTGATTGTGGAACACCACTAGAAGAAGCAGCTTGGTGTGTCCACGGCACATCACTGATTTCCTTTCCATTTTCTTTTTCCGATGACTAAAAGACATGGAATACAAGTATGTTTTTTTACTTTAATATACAGAATACTGTCATAAAATTGTCTTCATTTCATTCGGGATGAGATTGCTGGATGTTTTTAAACTAGTGCTGATCTAGCTGAAGATTTGATGCAAAGAAAAATGGCCCTATCACTCTTCCGAGGGACTCATTGAATTGTAATATTATTAAGGGGCCGATTGGAATTGTTGGTGGATAAATCCTTGGTACATTTTTCTTTTTCTCTCTCTCTCTCTCTCTCTCTCTCTCTCCGTATCCCCACCTCCCAGTTTCATGAGCTGTTTTTCTTCATTCTTTCTATATCTGATGCCTTGTGTCTCCACGTTCCCCACTTTTTTCTACTCCTCGTCCCATTGGTATAATAGGTATATATGTACTTTAACCACTGTCTGTTAGCATTTCGCTTATTTGAGTAATTCTTACTGCCTTCGTGCCTATGTTAGTGTCAATAGGTTTATGAGCATTTGAAATAGCTTCTAACATCTTATTAGCATTGGATTGCTTGATGCGTGTGAGACTTGCTACAGATTCCGCAGTTTTAAGATCAGTCATCATGTCACTTTTGCCTTTGTACACATATGGCGTTCATCTATAAAACTGTCCTGGTGGCTTGTTATTCAGTACAATTCAAATTTCAGCGGGTTCCATGTTCACTTTTTTTGACTATCGAAGATTTCTACTTTCCGTTTCAATTGATTGGGTATACTTTAATGAGATTCTAGTTGTTTAATCAACTGCATTCACTAATATGGGCAATGTTGATGATGTATTTAGTTCGAGATTGAAATATAATTTGCTTTCCATTTCAGATTGTAGGAATTGCCCTTTGTTGATGGCAGCCTGGAATATTGTTCCTGCCTTGGTTGGGGGGATGTGCTGCAAGACTTAAGCTATCTGAATTGGTTTCTGTAAGTCATCATCAGTCCATATCTCGTCTCTGCATTCTTAATGATTGCAGATTTTCCATATACTCCCTCCGTCCCACCACAAGTGAGACCAACTTGTGGGGCACAATAATTAAGAAAAGCGTAGTATATGTGTGGTAGAAAATGAAGAGAGAGAATGAGTGGGGTAAATAGTAGTGTTGGTTGAATAATTGAGTGGTGGAAATGAGAGAGAGAATGAGTGGGGTTAAATGGTGGGTTTGGTTGAATATAAATATATTAAAACTTTCCATTTTGGGCAGTCTCACTTGTGGTGGAACGGACTGAAAAGGAAATTAGTCTCACTTGTGGTGGGACGGAGGGAGTATTTATTAGTTACCATCAATGCCGTACCCGCCAGTGGGTAAAGTCTGTAGAGAGGTCAGGGTCGTCCTGGGGTACTCTATATTCTGACCGGATTTGGTCCAGAAGCTGGTGTCACATCCCCGTGTTGACAAGGTTCATTTTATTATTTCAAGCTGTATATGTTTGAACAAGTTTCTGTCTTTTAACCATAGATACTATCATAGTATGCTTTAAATGCTACATTTCCTACAGTATCCGTATGCTATGTTTATTTTGCAGCCTGTTACGCTCGAGCTTGGTGGAAAGATTCCGATAGTGGTCTTTGACGATGTTGACATTGACAAGGCTTTGTACCTTGTGAAACATATTTCACCTTTTAATTTCTGTGCTATTTTCATTAAAAAATAACTTCTCTTTTTCATGCTACAAACCGCTTCCAGGTTATAGGAACAGTTCTATAGCACCCGTATAAAATTTGATTAGATTATTCAGGCATAACCTGCCTGTAGATATATTCTATCTCACGATGTGTATAGACATTTTAATTGTACTCCCTCCATCTCAATAGAAGAGTAGTATAATACAAAACAATATAAAGGGTATACTGTTGACCAATTATCTAAATTACCCCTCAGTTTTGATTTAATAATTCACTAGATCGGAAAAGGTTAGTTTTGTCCATTTCTTACAGGAACCATAAAAGGAAATGTCTTCAACAGTGGCCCAAAAACGAATACTTCTATTGGGATAATGGGTGTATATATTGCTTGATTTGCATCCTGGAGTTTAGTTTTAAGATAATTGCTCATTCCAATTATTGTAACTCAAACAGCTGTGGAGTTGGCCACATCTACTTGATCGTACCATGCAACGTTCTTGCGAGCTATTGCTGCAAAGCTACGTTTCTGATTTGGATATGACATCTGCATTTTTTACTTCACGTCGTGTCTGTCATGGTTTTATGGTTGTTTAACTGCATTCATCAACGTGTTCTTATGTATCCTTCAATTTGAACACGAGAACCATGGAAGTACAAGCTCTATCCTGTCAGGGAGTTGTAAGAAGTTCCTTTTAGATTTGAACAATGTTGACCTAAGTTTACTAAAATCACTTCGCATTAGGATGTGACAAGTTTTGATATCGCATATACCCCCATTGCATTGAAGATTTTCCATTTTGAATACTACCAAGCATTCTAGACCTCTTTTGTAGTAATAAGATCAATGAAGTATTTACTCTTTCTGTTTGCGTGCAGGTAACAGAGCGAAAGACAGAACTGGCAAAATACGAAGCAAATGATTGTGTAAGACTCATAGATGAAGCAACCTGGGATATGGTATGTCTTCGGCACCTCACAAATTATTATTGTTTCCATTTTCTGTTTTGGATGACACGCTGACATGAAATGAACGCAATTTACTTTGATATAATGAATATTGGCGTAAATGTTTCTCTTGTTTATCTCCTTCAGGACGATCTTACTGGATATTTTGAATGCATGGCAGATCTAGCTGAAGCGTTGGATACGAAGCAAAATGCCCCAATCTCTCTTCCAATGGACACATTTAAGTGTCATGTCATAAAGGACCCAATTGGTGGTGTTGGGTGATTATTCCTTGGTACATTTTACATTTTCAACTGATGGCCAAAACCTCTCTCTCTCTCTCTCTCTCTCTCTCTCTCCCCCCTCCCCTCTCAATTGCAAGGATCCTTTTGCTTTATTTCATTAAATCTGATGCCTTTGTCTCTAGCGACTCAATGGTACCATATGGACATTACTCCACCGTCCCTATTAAAGTGAACATTTACTAAATACGTAATTAAGAAAATGATGTTCATCTATAAAACTGTCCTGTTTATTTGTTATGGTTTGCGACAATTCAAATTTCAGCTGTTTCCACGTTTCTCTTATTGTTTGATAGAAAAAGTTTCAGTTTTCAGTTTGAAATAGAATGGCTAGGCTTTAATGACAATGCTAGTTGTTAAACTGTTTGCCAATATTGATGGTAGATTCAGCTTGAGGTTGCAATATAAATTGCTTGCCATTTCTTATTGTAGGAATCACCATTTGTTGATGGCACGATGGAAAGTGCTACTGCCTTGTTGCTGATGTACTGCAGAACATAAAATGTCCGAATTGGCATCTCTGTAAGTCATGACTGGTTGACATCAACTTTCTGCATTCTAAATAATAGATAAAAAAGAAAGTTATTTGTGTATTTACTGTTCAATGCCAGTACCTGCCTCGAGTTGGGTGAAGTGTATAGAGATGCCGTGCTCCCTCCTAGCGTACTCAAGAAGCAAGGTCATGAGTGTTGTAGCTCAACTTGTGAAGGTATTATGTGGCTAGAATGGCGTGTTTTTGTAGAGAGAGGGAGAGAGTGCTGAATAATAAGCCTTGGATATGCGCATTGTTAATCGTATGATTTTGTAGTATATGCTAAGAATGATACGTTTCTCCTACTATCCTCATGCTATGCTTGTCTTTGATAATGTTGACAATTTGACATTGACAAGGTTTTGCACTTTGTGAAACATATGTCACCTTTGAGCCAAGGCTCATTGGTACATTTGATTTGTCATCTACATTATCTTGCAGAACTAATTGAAATGAAACATTTTTAAAGGGGTTGCAGTTTGCACTGTTGCATTGGTCTTTCTGAAAAAAATAAAAATGAACAAGATTAAATGTTATCACGTGGTGCACTTTCTTTGAAAGAAGAAAAAGATTGATGATGGAAAATAGCACACAAATCATGTGTGCGTAAGGGATCTGAGTCCTACCTGGAGGCAATTCCGTATCTATCACATCGTCAACTTTGTCGATTAAAATCACCTGCCCCTTCCCACAAAGCTACTATTGCCCGTACCTACTTTCTGTTCCAA